>VDFB02084409.1:0-20030 GCA_007258455.2 Sequoia sempervirens
ACTTGACTCATGCAAATTAAGTCAATTCTATCTTTTACTCATTAATGAAATTAACTAATTAGCTTAACAATATAGCTTTCAAACAAGTTAGGTCAGTGATCAATCAAGCTGTTTGACTGATGAGCCAGTTGAGTTCAATAGTTAATCATAGTAATAGCAAAAAAATCTTTGTTAGATGATGTCATAGTTGAATTTGCTTTTGTGTGCCTGTCTGCACTTTTGCTATAGCTTGAAGCAATGATGCTTTTATGGTTCAAGTATTAGTGTAATTGGAAACCTTTCTTGATTTAAATTGATTGATTAAAATCTGTTTGGAAACCATACTTACAGTGGTTCTTTAGGCTCGATGCAAAACAACAATATAGTTAAAATGAATAGTGAAAGCCTGTAGAGAACTATGCTCACACTTGTACATTTGGAATTCAACAACCTATGATAAATAGTCTGCCAGGTTAATCTGTTTTCAATTAATACTTGTTTCTATTGAATCTAAAAAAATATTTGCTAGTTTTTTCGGTGTTTTGACTATTAGTATCCATTACACTATCACTATCATCCATTGCAATTATAATTTTGGGAGTTGTTTGCACAAATGTGTTTTGATGCATTGTGAAACCCAACTTGCATTTCTGGGATAGAATGAAGCAAAATAAATAAAAGTAGCAATTTGTTACCTTGAGTAACTCGTCTCTTGGTGTTCATTCAATGAGCATAGGAGCTTTTGCTCTGTCACTGTAAACGTCCCCTTTGTATTGATAAAAGTTGTCAGTTTTCAAATCTATGCCTTTGCTTAAATTTATTTGTATATGGAGTAACATTGTTTTCAAATGCATGACTGATAATAACATGTATATTAGAAAACTTTGAATCAAAATACACAAATCATTAAAAAAATAATATTTCTCTCTTTGTCTTATATTGCTACAGATAGAGCTTCTTTTCAATCATCATATGTATACCCCACATATTCCTAGACTAATTGTATTAACTTAGAGAGTCTTGACAAATTGCCAAAAGAGCTGACTATTTTCATCTTTGCATAAGCCTCCACATACTCCACACTATATTATTGTTGTCTACCTTTCTACCATCAAAACTTGTCTACATATGGAAAATGACTAAAATTACACATCCTTTTGTTGGATTGCTTACCATGTTCTGCCACCTTAATAAGATCAGGTATAGCCATAATGTATTAAAAACGAATTTATAACTGTGCAATGCAATCAAGCCCTTGTTTTCCAAGTTATAGCCAAACAAACTATATGATTATACCACAAATGGAGATTCTTAGTCCAAACAAGAGGGAATAAAAACATAAGATGCAATTGTTAGCCAGGTCCTTCATTGCTCCCTTGCTACTGGTAGATATCACAAAAAAGTACAAACCTATTTCTAAGATGACAATGAATTTAAGGCACTTGAAATAAGTTTGTCTCTATAATATTGCCCACACTTATTTATCCCCAGCAGCTATGTATTGGCTTATAGGTAGATATAACAGTTGAAAATGCTATCATAGACATATATTCACAATGTGGAAATATAGACAAGGTCCAGGAATTGGAAACAAGGAATGCATAGGAAACATAAGCTATGAAATACAATGACATGTAGCATAAACAAGTAACAGTTTAAACTCCAATAATCTGTGAAAAAGCTTTTATGAACATTGATTTTTTATCATATTACTTTTGCAAAATACACGTATAGTAATGCAAAAAGGGTATCTGGTAATTTTGCTATCAATTCATATCACCCAAGAACTGCTTCTGACAGAGACACACTTCCTCCTCCATCTGTTTTAGTTTAGCAGAATCTGGTCAAGAACTTTATTTTGTTAAATGAAACAATCAAGAATTTGGAAAATAGAAAAAACAATGGATTGTTGAGCTTTCTAATTCATCATGATTTTTCAATTTTTTTACCCCACTTTTACAGCATACTGAATAACAAGCAACTAAAAACAACATTCAGAACTCTACAATGCTCTTGTAGAATGAGAACACAAACAAGTATTCAAGGGTACCTATGCTGTTTACTTCTGCTCCAAACTCTAAAAGAAGGCTTGCACAGTCTTTGTATCTATTTGTTGTTGCAATGTGCTAAACACAGGATATCAAAAAGATTTGTCATATTGTTCCGAACTCTCAATAAAAAAAGAATCTCCATATCCTACCATCAAAGAAAATGCATTAAAGTCAAAGGAGTTTGAAATTGAAGATAACAAACCTAATAGCACTCACTTGGATAAACTATTTTGTATAGTCTGAATTTTATTGGTTCCTAGCGTCAAGGCAAGAATACTCATGCATTTGGTTGGAATGCTTTTAATTGGCAGCATTGGGCAATCACATTTCAGCATTTAACATATTACTTATTTTTTTTGTATAGTTTGAATTTGGAGAGCTATTTTTTATATTGGAAAATTAGCATTTATCTATTTCCCTATTCGTCTGAGTAGCTTTATAAATCATTTTTGTTTTGAAAATTTGGGAAAATGCGAATGCATAGATTGATTAAATAAATTTAAGCAAAGGCATAGTTTTAAAACTGGTGGCTAGAGGTACGTAATCCATGAATACAAATTAAATGCATTAGAATATCAGGAAAATGCAAGTGCATAAATTGATTAAATAAATTTAAGAAAAGGCATAGTTTATAAAACTGGCGAGTAGACATATGTACTGCATGAATACAAATAAAATGCATTAAATGGCATCTGGCTCAAGGTGAAGGCGCTGGAATGGCTTGGTGGCCACGCGTGGCTAGGGTACTTTGGTCATTTAATATAGAGTTAAGCCACTTGCTATGCATCCCTATTACTTTGCGTTTGTTGTTTTTGTGTTTTGTAAGCGCGTGTTCTGAGGAAGAGTTTGTAGCCACTGAGCAGGAGATGTTATAGTTGCAGAGTCTAGACCCAAAAATGAGTTACTTGAGGTGATAATTTGTTATTTTCCACAGTTTCTTATTTTAAGTGCATAATGAAGCTGTGTTTCATAGTGCTTTAGTTGGACTATCACTATCACTTTGTGCCTGATGTGTCAGTGCATGTATGTATGTATGCATGTCTCTATGTACATATGCATTTATCTATATGCATATCTATGTAAACATTTGTAGATGCATATATGCATGTATGCATATGTCTCTGGATATATCTATGCATATATGTATTTATGCATATATGTATGTGTGTATAGATGCATCTATGTGTATATGCATGCATGCATATATGTTTACGTCCATACATGCATTTATGTGTGTCTACATGGATGTATCTATACATATATATACACATGTATATATATATATATGTGTGTGTGTGTGTGTCTATATGTCTTTTCTAGGAAAGAGTTTACAGTGATAGGGAAAAGGTTGTCATGGTTCCAAAAAGGACACTTGTAGGAAAGTTACTTCACGCAATAAATAGTTATTTTCATAAGTTTTCTTTTATTTTAGAGTCCATAGGCAGATTGGGTTTCACAGTGCTCAGCCTACACTAATCTTCATAGACTAGTTCCTCGGATGAACAATTGTCTTTTCTCCAATGTACAATATGGGAGCTTAACGATAACTTGGTGCTTATGAGTCCTCTAAAGATTACATATCTTCAATTACTGCAGAACTATTCCATAGTGCAAATTTTAGAGCCACTGTGCTGTTAGCATGTGCCATAATGGGACCTTTCGAACAATATGTGGACAATGTGTTGAGAAGGCTTTGCAGACTGTCAGGAAAATGCAATTTATAGATATAAGCCTAAACTCCACAATTGCTTTCAGCTTTCTCGTTGTCATTAAAGCATAAAGGAAAGAGGATTTTTTCCAAACTTCTAATTTATGTACTTTTACATGATAATTCACCTTATTAATTAATGAATCAAATTATCTTAATTAATTAATCTTCTTTTCCCTTCTATCATTTCATATCTAATTAATTAGGTAACTGCTAAATAGTATTTACATACATAATAATTAAAACAAAGAAATAATTATAACTATCCTTGTGCACATTTGACCCATCAATCAAAGTCAATTAATAAATCTGATTCCACCTGTTCACTGATAGTATTGGCATGCAATTTCCTTGAGAAGTCTTGAAAAAGAGGATTACTCACACACCAATAAGGATTCTCATTTGTAACGTCCCTATCCAAATCATCTTCATTGAATAAGATGTTGTGGCATACATTAATTGGATGTATGTCATCATCTTTCTTATCAGGATGCCAACAACCTTGGTTTGTATTTCTCCTTGAGTGTATCTAAATGCCATGAGTTATGAATTCTACTTGCATGTGGCTTGATTGCACAAGTAATAGTAAGTGCTACATAATGGTACAAAATAAACTTATGCAAATGGAAATGAAATGACCCCATTTAGTTAGAAAATCAATATTTATCTGGCTTTGACTATTAAGTGATAGCTGGTCTAGCATTAAACAGTAGCTAGAAATTGTTTTTATCAGAACTTAACAGTGGTAGCATAGGTCTGTGTTGTTTTTTGGCTTAGTATTGACAGGTTGCCATGGCCTATTTACACTTCTTCAGACGCTTAAGCAAATATGGCATCTATTCCATTGATTGCTCTTAAAGAGCTTATGCCACCATTGCAATAACAAAATTACACTAATGCATGCAAATGCAAAAAATGTTCTATATTATAGGGTACACAAATAACAATAAGTATTTTAAAATTATAAAATGCAATTTGCATTATAAGAAACAAAAGTTCTTACTTAGGTTCTTTCTCGTCGAAATGAATCTACATGAGAATTTTGTTTTGTTTTTATGAATAACATAGTATATGTCACTCACTGTACTCATTTGTCTAAATTGTCCTTGTAACAGGGATCGGTGCTTTCAACTGTATTTAAACAATCACGCACAAACTGCAACGTGAGGTTAGCATATTAACCTTCTCCTTTTAAAAAAAAAAAAAACAATGCAGAGTTTTCCAAATATGCACTTCTAGGAAGATTTCCCATGGTTGTAGATGAAATAGTATATGTTTTTACAGTTTGCTCACTTCTCAATTTTGTCATTGTACTAGGAAAAATTACTTGTGCCTATAATAACAGCCAGAATTTGTACATTGCTGCAAGTATACTTGATCATTCAATAGCAGATTGCAAGGTCAGCTCTCCAAATTGTCTTTCTGCTTTTCTTGAAATGCAATTGAAATTCTTCAATATAATGACTGCATAAAGTTCTTTTTCATGTTTTCATTTTGTCATCTTGTATTCCTCATTTCTTTGAACACAAATGATTTAAAAGGTTGCTTGCACATATAGAAATAGGAAAATGCATTTTCCACAATTGCAATAGTAATTTGTCTTTGGAAAATAGAACAAGTTTTGCTTATGTGTTAACTAGTTATACTTCCTCTATACAATATCCATAGAATAGAATGAACTGCTAGAATGCAATTTTTAAACCCTTTTTACAGTTTCAAATAGCCTATAAAGTCATAAGTCTTTGTTTTATGTCAACTGGTTTTTACCTATATGCATTTAAGGCAATTTTGTTCATAAGACTACTTATATCTGTGGCAAGTTGCTATGCACTGTGCAAGTGAACGTGTGTTTAATCTTCCTGTATTGCAAAAAAAGACCACAAAGTTAATTTCAAAAGTTGACATGGCACATGAGTACAATGAATGATGTACTACGTTACTCATAGACATGACACAATATTTTTCCATGGTCTTGTTTACATGCAAAATGACATTAACCACAATTTTTTTTTGCTCACATTGCCAATTTCACTGTGTGCTTTAAACCTCTAAAGTAAGAGAAAACTGAGGAAAGAAACTATTAATTGCCTCAAGTAACTCATTTTTGGTTCTGGACACTATAACTATAACAAAGTCTGCTCAATCACTGTAAACTCTCCTAGAACAAAGACTTGTAGAATAGAAAAACAATTTGCGCAAAGTAATAGTCATGCTTAACAAGTGACTTAAGTCTATAACAAATGAACAAAGCAGCCTGACTATACATGTCCACCAAGCCATTCCAGCAATTTCTCATCCACCCACATGCTATTTAATGCATTTACTTTGCATTTATGCACTGTGTGCCTGCACCTTTGAGTTTTAATCTCTTTTTTTTTATTATTTAATCGATCTATGCCTTCGCTTTTGCTCAATGAACCTATGCCTTTGCATTTTCCTCAAATTTTTAAAACTCAAATGATTTTTAAAGCTATTCCCACAAATAAGAAAAGCCATAGATCTTCTTTGATCAATCAATGCCTTTGCATTTCCCTGATTTTTTTAAAACAGAAATGATTTATGAAACTATTCTCTACATGCCACTTAATTCATGTTTATGTGAATAGCTTTTAAAATCATTTTCTCTTTGAGAAAATCAGTCACTTAGAAGTACATAGAAACAAAGGAATCCAATTACACAAAACATTTAAAGACCATAGCCTGAGATTGACAATGTGAGAAAAAAATATTCTTATCCACCATTTCTTGCATGTAAACAAAGCTACCTGAAAATATTGTTTTGTGTTTGTGGCATTGAAAGTATACATCATGCATTGTACTCATTTATCCAATTTGTCAATGTAATAGGAATAAGTACATACAATCTTGGTGGGGGACAGTGGATGACAAGGTCAGGTTGAAGAATTAATACTATTTTCCCCTTGTGCTTCTTAAAAATTGTTTGCTGTATAATATGCCACGTAGGATTCTGCTACTACTCAAGATCCATTTTCCAACACATATAGAGATTATTATCTTCCAAGATGCTCGAGAACATGATTAATACTATAGAATGCTATTGAGTAAAAGCACATAGGCAACATAGGATAAAACTATAGATTTTGTAATCTAGATGATAGCATTTGATACTATTCATACATAACATCTACTATTCTCAAACACATTAGGATATGAAAGAAACAAAGAAAATGATAGATGTTGACACCTATGAATTGACAAAGCGCCCCCAAATATCAAACATTGACTACACGCTTAAGAGCGAGGGGCTTTGTAGATTAAATACTTTTGCATACAATGTTGGCGATTGTTTGTTTGACTCATTACAACTACTGCTTAACAATCGCTACACATCAATTCAACTACTAAATGGAGCTATAGATTACTTCTTGAGTTGCCTTCAAAACAAGGACAAAGAAGCAATAAAATCATACAACTATGAACTAGACCCTGATACTCTATATACATTGCACAAAGTACATGATCCACAAACATATTTCTGCAGAATGCGATTATCTGCAAAGCCACAGGCAGATTGCACTGAAAGTGGATTGTGGGGTGACTTATTCTACATTCACTGAATATCCAAATGGTTGAATATACAAATATGCCTTTGGTCAAGAACAACAGCAAGAAGGTACTTACAGTTCAATAGTTATGATTACACATAACCAGTCTCTATACTATTTCATGACATGAATTCTTTAAGTGGACACTTTGAACCATTGTTAAAAATTAAAACACAAAACGTAACTTCAAAACAGCCCGTAGGTTCACATGAAATTAAAAAACTATGCACAAAGTATCCTCAAATATCAAACATTGAAAATGTCCTTAGAGCTGAAGGCCTTTGTAGATTAAGCACATTTGCATACAATGCTAGCGATTGTTTGTTTGACTCACTTCAAGTACTACTTAACAATCAGTACACCTCAACTCAATTACGAAATGGAGCTATAGATCATTTCCTAACTTGTCTTCAAAATAAGGACAAATCAGCAATTAAATCATATAACAATGAACTAAATCCTAATACTTTATATACATTGCACAAAGTACATGACCAAGAAACATACTTCCACAAAATGTAATTGTCTACAAGACCATGCACAAACCATAGTGAATGTGGATTGTGGGGTGACTTGTTCTGCATTCACTGGATATCCAAATGGTTGAAAATACAAATAAGCCTCTGGTCATTGACAACATCAAGAAAGTACTTAGATTTCAATGATTTTGGATATACAGAATCAGTCTCTATACTGTTCCATGATACAAACCCTCTGGCTGGACATTTTGAGCTGCTTCTAAGAATAAAATCCCAAAATCTAACTCGCTAATGCTCAACAAGCTTACTCCAACTTAAAAAGTTGATCAGAAGTGGTCCACAATACAAAATTACTTATTTGAACAAGACACATGCTTTGCCAAAAAACAAGAAGAATTTGATACCATCTGTCACAGCAAACAATTTTAAACATAAATCAACAATAAGACTTAATCACCTAAAGAACTTGATTAGAAAAGAAAAACAAAAAGAAAGTATACCTACCAGTCTAAAGAAAAAAAAACATTGTCACCAATAGAAATTTATAAAACAGCAATACAAGATACACCAAAATACCCATGTGCAATTTGCCATGTGCTCTGTTTGAACAAGGACATCAGGACATTCAAAGAAAAACAAAAATAACTATACTGTAAGCTACTACAATCAGATTCCTTACCATTCACAGATTTCATATGCCATGTATGCTACTTTGCATTAAAACAGTCCACTATTCCAAAGTATGCTACCCCACAGAAAATAAGAACTAATAGACCATTGTGCTATGTGCAAAATTTAACTCAGCTAGAAGAACGACTTGTCTCACTTAGAATTGCATTTGCATAGATTTGGGAACTAGGGTTCAAAAGGTCTCAAATAGGCCTAACAGGTTCTATTATAAATGTTCCTGTTGACATGAACATTGTACAAAGAGCATTACCACAATCAATTAACAACACACAAACAATTGTTGTTTCATTGAAAAGGTGCTTACAATACAAAAATGCATTTCAAAAAGGCATGGTGCACCCAAATGTCATCATGCAAGCTTTGACTCAATTAACAAGGACACCATTATACAAAATGCACAAAGTCCACATAAACCAAGATTGGCAAGAAGTTCTCCAATGCACTCAAGAAAACGAAGACAATAGTCCACAAAATACAAGTGAAACAGAATCAGATAGTGAAATGGAAAATGAAAACCCATCAGAAACATTGATACATGGATTTACCGAGTCTAGAAGTATCCATAACATGGAAGACAAGATTATTGAAATTGCACCTGCAGAGGACAAGTATCCAATTGGAATATTTAAGGACATCTATGCTGAAGAAATGAATTTCCCAACTTTATTCTTTGGCAAACCACGTGATAATGACATTGTAAAAAACTTTACATATCAGAAAATAGTACGCTGGGAGCTCTTACAGTCACAAAGACAATTTGCATATCATACAACAAACATTTTTTTCAAAGCTATTAAGGTACTAATACAACAAGTACTGTCTACAATGACAATAAGAATCTGAAAAGGCCAGTTAAAAGGATGAAAGCTATTTGCAAAAGATGTTAAACACAAACCAAATCTAGAAAAAATTCTTAAATCAGATATTGGATATGTTGATTTCAAAAGAATAAGAATCTCTCCAGACTATTCACAACAACTTAAGAAAAATGTATTTGCTATGATTCGACAACTAGGACCGCCGACATTTTTCATCACTTTCACTAGTGCTGAGCAAAATTGGGATCCACTAATTCAAACATTACAAGAGCTGCACAATCTACACCAATCAGCACAAAACCGTCAAGAATCTAATGGCCCAACACACATTGACAAATTTGAACTAATCAAGAAAGACCCTATCACTTGTGCACGTTACTATAAACATAGAATAAATGCAATAAAAAAATTGATACTTACAGATGACTCTTTCTTTGGAAATGTCATTGATTACTTCTCAGTCACTAAGTTCCAAAATCGAGGAAATGAACATGATCATTTCCTCATATGGGTTAAAAATGCACCAATCTACACAGAAGATAACAATGTGGACATCATAGCTTTTGTTGATAAGTATATTACTTGCGACACCGAAAATTTGGAACCTGCTTTAGCAATGCTACACAAACATCATCATACAAAGAAATGCAAGAGATCAAGAAAATGACTTTGTAGATACAATTTTCCTTTTCCACCAATGCAAAAGTCAACTATACTTTTACCAATACTCCAAAAGACTGAAGCGATAACTGCAAATGCCACTGACATCTTTGCAAAACTCCAAAAAGCAAACTATGACGAAACATTCACTTTTCAAATGTTCTTGAAAGAAATAAACTTAACTGACAATGAATACATTGAAGCTTTGAGCTCAACATTAAACAGGCCCACACTTTTTTTACAAAGAAAACCATCACAATATGGAACAATAGTTTTTCAAGGAAAATTCCAGATCTTTGGAAGGCTAATACAGATGCATAGTTTGTCCTCAATGCATATGTTGCTGCAATGTATTGTAGCTCATATATTGCAAAAGTAGACAAGTCAATGACATATGCATTCAAAAGAATACGTACAGACCACAAGCAAGACAATATTGATGCAATACGAATGGTGAGTAAACTTGGAAATGCCATGCTTAACTTGCAACAAATGTCATCACAACAAGCTGCACATATTGTTTTGTCACTGCCATTAAACTACAGTTCAAGAAAATGTATATTCATTGATACACGATCTGACAATGATCGCACATTTATACTAAAATCTGTTAAACAATTGAGCAATGAGCCAGACGAATCAGAAAACGTTCTTGCAAAATCTATTATAGACTACTATTTAAAATGTCCTGAAACAATGGTGGACATATGTCTTGCAGAATTTGTTTCAAGATACAACAAATACGGTGCTACAATTGAACCAAAGGCCAAACCAAATGTGATACGGTTTATCAATTTCAACAAACACTTTGATATAGAGAATCATTGTAGAGAGCAATTGGTTCTCTATGTTCCATTTACCATTAATGAGCATACACTCAAACAAAACTTTGACTCTTGGGAACATGCATACATGTACCATGGACAAACCATTCAAACAAACAGTGCAAAGTTCATCCACAACTCAAACTCCGCATGGGGTGACATTGACAAAGCTATAAATGATCTTCAGTCTCTTGAAGATGAAAAGCTCATTGACCTACCAATGCAAGCAAAGCTTCGCTAGAAAGAACTATATGACATACAAACAAACCTTCCAAACATAGGTCGTTCTAACCCAAATACCATGCATTCCAATGGATTTGAAATTCCAAAGCACCCACAGATTATAGATAACAATGAATACTACAAGTTAAGACAGATGTTAAATAAAGAACAACAAGCAATTGTTAAAGATGTTCTCATAAAAAAGATGAAAAATCCACAAAATCCATTGCACTTGTTTTTGATTGGGGGAGCTGGAACAGGAAAGACTTTTACAACAAAGGCCATCTACCAAGCTCTCATTCGCATCTATAGCAATTCTGTTGACAATAATCCAGACAAACCCAAGGGCTTATTAACTGCATATATAGGTAAAGCAACATATAACATAGGGGGATTCACATTACATTCAGCATTTCACATACCTTTTAACACATCAGAATTCCTACCATTGAACACTGAAGTGCTTGACACTATGTCAAAGCACTATGATCAATTGCTCATACTTCTTATAGATGAGATATCATTAGTTAGCTCAACATTCCTATGGTATATTGATAGAAGACTACGAGACATAATGCAAATTCCTACAACATACTTTGGAAACCTTGATACAATATTTTGTGGTGACCTTTACCAGGCACAACTTGTCCTTGACTCTGTGGTTTTTGAAAATAGGCCTACTCCAATTGAATTAATGCCTTATAGTTTTTGGAAAGACCATATAAAATGCTATTCATTGGTGACTACCATGAGACAAAAAGATGAAATATTTATTTCAATCCTTAATAGACTACGAGTAGGCATTCAGACAACTCATGACATAGACTATCTCAACAAAATTTGCTTTCGTCCTGTACCATTTGATCCATTGCTTCCGCACCTTTTCTATAGGAGAATTGATGTTCAAGCACATAACAACAAAATGCTATCAATCATTCCAACCCAAATGATAGTGCTAGATGCAATAGATGAACTTGAGGAGGACCTTAATGCAATACGAGTATATAGTCACACAACGACACTTCCATCACAAATATGCTTGAAACCAAACATTCTTGTTGAACTTTATGCAGGCAATTACAATGTTCAAGATGGCCTCATCAACGGTTAAGATGGAATTTTTAAAGCATATACAACACAAAACAATATTGATATTGTCTAGATTAAATTTAATGACCCATCAATCGGACATCATCAATGCACAAAACTAGCACAATGCTATTCTACTATCATTGACAAAGACTGGGTGCCTATACAACGCATTGCTAGGACAATCCAGAAAATAACAACAAACAAGAAAATTACAATTAGAAAACAATTCCCAATACAAGTAGCATGTGCACGAACCATACATTGATCCCAAGGATTAATAATGGAGGCCTTGGCTTTTGATCCCATAGGCATTAGACAGCATGGGCTAACCTATATAGCTCTATCATGAACAAAATCAGTAGAATCATTATTTCTGTTACAACCTTTAACTACAAAAAACTTCAAAGTTAAAGACAAAATACAACTAGAAATGTCGCGTCTCCAAACATGTGCACAATAGCAATTTGATAACCAAAGCACATGTTCAGAAAACAAATCACATATGCTTCTATGTACATTGAACACTCATAGCTTGAAAGCACATGCAGAAGACATTGTCAATGACTATGGCATAATGCAATTTGATATCTTGTGTCTCCAAGAAACACATATGCATCCCTTTGAGCTAAATATCTTGCTATAGTATTTTGATAGATTCTCTTTACATAACATACATGGCATAGCAACTTTAACCAAGAAACATTTATTCCTATCAAAATCAAAACAACATGAAACATCAAATATTGAAGCCATCACATCAACAGTAATGCTATCTAACAATGAACTCAATGTTTGTAATATTTATGCAAGACCTGCAACTACCATAGACGAAGTAATCACAATCTTGCAAATAATTATTTCATCCACAAATTCAGAAAACATGTTGTACATTTTAGGCGATTTTAATGTGAACATGTTTTCTAAAAGCAGAAGCAAAAAAATACTTCACAGTTATATGCAGCAGAACAATATACAATTTATGTTGGACTAACAACATAGCATGGGCAATTCATTCATTGACCACATTTGGTCCAACACGACTACAAATATATGCTCTATCTATAAATTAGAAGCATATTGGACTGATCACAATCCAATTTTCCTAAAATTGCATGTTGCCCAACAGACAAATTCAACTTTATAGAACTTATAGCCTTATTTCACTTTTATGCTTTGCAATGCCTTTTTCAATGCTATATCCATTATTTGCAGGAGATCTATGGATGAAACGAAAAGACAGTCAAAGCAAATACCAACCACACAAGAAGAATCAGCACAATGGTAAAGCACTCATAGTATTATTCCTTCATACTCATTCACCCAAATCACAAATATTCAAATAACATTGTTCCAATTCTTTGCAGGACGCCAAAAGATGTATCAAAAAGATAGGCAAAACAAGTGCAAATTGCACAGGAAGAGTCAGCACAATGGTAAAGTGCTTGGTTCTTCATTGTACCGCCATTTGCCCAGCTTGCTAATATTAAATTAGCATTCAATTAACATTATCCTTGTTCCTTGTAGGAAAAGAGTCAAGAAACCTAAGATTGTTTCAATCGAACAGCTAAATGCAAAAAGAGTTGGAGACACCTTCCAAGGTGATGTGCTTGTTGTCTACAAAGCAACATTGGATAAGGCCAACAAAACACGGGAAATGCTGCGTGTTGATTTAATAGATCACAAAGAAGAAATGACAATCACGTTAAATGTTAGTGGAAACCTTGTGTATAAACATGAGCCTAAAATAGTCCCGGGGTTAGCTATCTCAATCTCAAATTTCCAAGTTACACCTAGGACAGATTACAACAGAGGTGACTGTGATTGCATTTTGATTTTAACAGACATAAGCACCACTAAAAACATCCCACGCCTTTGTCAAGAGTACAAATTCATTCCAACTTGTATGACTATCAGCCAGTTGCTAACAACTATAAATGAGTACCCAGCTGGCACAATAGCTACGCAAGTAGTTGGTGCCAAGAAAATGGGTACCCAATTTGTAGTTGACATCAAAGATGGCCACACTAACATAGATAGAGCACAGGTATTTCGGTCTACAAAACTTTTTCCTGTTCTTTCAGTGTCAACCTTTTCTTGTTCCACAGTGCTCTCTATAACAATTTCCGTAACAAAATCTAATTCTCTCATTGAATTGCAGGTGCTATTATGGTCAACATATGAGCAACAATACTTTGCAATCGAAGACCAGTTGCATACAAATAAAACACCTAAAATGCTTTTCAAGAATGTTGTAAGAAAAATAGATCAAAAGAACACATTTCATACATGTCGGTCAACATTCATCTGTAACTTGAATGACAAAAGAAGCTTGGAAAAACTCAACATCCTAGTACATTCAGCTTTTAAGGTAATGACATTCATTTTTTTTTGAACTATCGCATCTGAACCTGTATTTTTTGTTTCCTCTAACAATTTAGAACCATATTCTATAGGTTTCTGGTACTTTAAAAGCAACAAATGCATTTTCCAATCCATTTCATGCATGCTGTCCAAAATGCAAATGCAAATTCACTGGCTATGGCACACTCCAAGAAAAAACTGCTCACTGCAAACAGTGCAACCAACAAGTCAATTATACATTCTGTTTGCAACTTAAAACTATCATTACAACTTATGACAATCAAACAATTCAGTCTTCAATTGACCAGGTCACCATGCACCGTCTATTGCCCACACTGCAAAACCTTAGCTATGAAGACTATATCAAGGACAAGTCAGTAGTGATATTCATCCTACGGGACTTCAGCGCTAAAGGACATTTTAGCCTTGACCAAAACAATGCCATTGTTGAAGCCATTTGCATTGAAAAATAGACAGGAAACATCACCAGAAGGTAAAAAAGTCATTCATATGTAAACTTTTTCTCTTGTGAACCAGCACCTCAAATCACCATCCATACAAACTATGTTTCTAATACGTAGCATTTTCTTGGCTTTACAGGAAACTAGGAATACAGGAGTACAGATTTACATTGTTTAGACTTTAACTTTTTTGCCTTTCCATGCTCCAAGACATTTCACTAGTTTTGACATGTTAAAGACATCTTTGGTTTTAAAATACTCTATTGCTATTATACATTTAGACACTTTTATAGGTTACTATGTTAAAGTCTTCTCGAATATGGACATCTGAAAATATAATTTTGTTTTTGCACCTACGAAGATAGTGGTTCTCTATGTACATCTGACATATATGTTCAATAATTATTAGCCCTCTATACATAATGCCATTCAAACTATATAGTTTAAATGTTTCCTTTTGCATTATGTCGTTTCTAGATTTTCCAATATTTGCTCTCTATTTGTTATGTTTTCAAGAGTTTATGGTGACTGAGTAGAAGTTGTTATGGTTGCACACTCCAGACCCATAAACAAGTTACTTGAGGCAATAAATAGTTATTTTCCTTTGGCTTTTTTCATTTTATGCTATTAATCCAACCAATTCTCGACACTGCTTTTATGCATTGTACTTTATAGTCACTTTTCCATCACGCATTCTAATGTATAAAGTACATCCCTGTATAGAGAAATACATTTGTTGCTTTCACTGCATATATGCATATTTACATGTATATATGCCTCTATGTCCATATGCACATATGCACATTTTCATGTATGCATGTATTCATCTAAGCTTCTATGTATCCCTGTATGCAATTGCGTATACATGCATCCATGCATTTATGGATGTGCCACTCTAGCCTTGTAGCAATTTATTCTATTCTATGGATATCGCATATAGGAACACTAATTAGCTCTTTCACCGTAGACAACAATTGTTTTCGTAAATTCCAAATCGAGCTTATATGCATCAAGCTACATATATACTAAGACTTAAAACTACTGATTTATGATCTCTATTGTTCCATTTTTGTAGACATGTTACTATTGCAATCAAATGTGTAAAGCATTCATGTCCAAAGAAATTAGAAAGAGGAGTGGCAATATGTTACACAACCTTGTGTTATGCCTTTATAGCAGTTTTTTCATTGCATTTCAAGAAAAGTAGAAACTAAAATTTTATTCATATTATTTCATCTATGGCATTATAGCTTTTGCAATAATTATTAAAAGCATAGAGTTCAGTGTTAAATAGTTCTATTGTTCATGTCATGGCTTCAACATTGTTCATGTCAAATTGCATTATGTGACAAAGTTAACGTGCGAAAACCAAAGTGTCCATTATGAACACTTATTGCATTCCATGGGACCACATTTCTTTGAGGAGTTTTTTCGAACAATTCACTTCCCTTGTATATGCTTCCATATTTTGTATATGTTCCTAGATGAGCACATTAACTATAACAATTCACAAAATTCCTTTATCCTTTATGCTTTCATCATAGTGAAAAAGCTCAAAGAAATTGCAGAGTTTAGGTTTACAGAACACAGGCTTATAGAACACAAAAACAACACACATAAAGTAATAGAGATGCATACAAAGTGGCTTATCTCTATATTAAATGACCAAAGTACCCTGTCCATGCGTGGCCACCAAGCCATTCCAGCGCGTTCACCTCCAACTAGATGCCATTTAATGCATTTAATTTGCATTCATGCATTGCGCTCGCATTTTCCTAATATTTTAATTCATTTAATCTACATTCATGGATTGCGTACCTCTAGCTGCCAACTTTTACACTATGCCTTTGCTTAAATTTATTTAATCATTTTATGCGTTTGCATTTTCTTGAATTTTTAAAACAAAAATGATTTATAAAGCTACTTGAATGAATAGAAAAATAGATAAATGCTAATTTTCCAATATTTAAAATAGCTCTCCAAATTCAAACTATACAAAAATAATGACATATATTATATACGAGGAAAATGTAGTTAGGCGATCACTGCTTGGATTCATCATTCGAGGAAAATGCATAGACAAATTAAAATGGAGTTCAGGGAAAGAGGAAACGCGATTCTAAATCCATGCATGCACTGAATTCACGGCAAGTGGTACGAGGGCGCATAATTCATTAGTCACAAACTCAATGCATTCAGATAAACATCCCGATAAAAAAGGAGGACCTTCATTTGGATTGCTAATTAGTCTTTGAATATATAACAGGTTAGGAGAAGAAAACCATTTATTTTTATGTTGACATAATTTTGGTTCAAAGCTCCTCTTTATGGGACGCTTTACGTCGAGCAAAAATCTACGAGCTTTCAGGCTCACATGCATGAAATTAAAATGGACAAAGAGGTTTCTACACAATTCCTATCAAACCGGATAGACACTTCTGAACAACAAAAGAAATTGAATAGATAATGCAAAAGTAGTTTAAAATATGAATTTATAATCAAACTACTTAAGAATGCTGCCCAAAGGCACTATTCATGAAACCCTAGCATTTTGCGGTGGCGACAAGAAAGGTTCATTCGAGAAACTCACCTATACTCTTGTCTTGAAAAAATTTGCTGCAATTTACCGGAATTTTAGGTTTATTGTTCCGAGCTTCCTACTTTACAGCACAAATTAACAAACGTGAGTTCGCTCTCTGTAGCCAGCAAGCTCTCTGACAATTGAAGATGCTCCATAGATCTTCTGAGGGGCTCCGCATCACCGGAGTCAACAAAATAGACAAAAGGGTTTATAAATAATCCCTTTCGAACCACATTTCATGAATCCACATTTATTCCACGACTTTTGTCAAAGAGTTCACTTGCCTTTTGTATGCTTCCATTTTTTGCATATGTGCCTATGAGGACAATAGCTATGACATTTGACAAAATTCTTCATTTACATGCCATCCATGCATCACCCGGAGATACATATACGTACATCCCGTAGTAATGCTGCCAATGCGCACCCATGGATTCATATGTATCTGTCACAACTTCACCCGTCGTAGGATGTTTCGCTGCATATATTTAAGCATTTATGTATCCAACTATGCATCCATCTATCTATCCATGCAACTATGTTTCTATGTATTCTTCTACCTATAGATGCATCCACGCATATATGTATATGTGCTTCTATGTACATATGTATACAGGCATCTATCGATATATGTGTCGATGTATCTATGGATACATCTATTCATAGATACATGTATCTACACATCTATGGATACCATGATAGATGTCCACATCCATGTATCTATGGATACATGTATCAAGTAGCTCGTTTCTGGGTCTTGACTCTGCAACAACAACATCTCCTGTGACTACACAAATCTGTAGAATAACAAAAATGAAACACTCAAAGTAATCACAATGCATCTCTAGTCACTTAAATCTATATTACATGATAAATCCACATGCCATTTAATGCATTCACTTTGAAACACAAACAAGAAAATAGCTAAATACCACTTTCCAAATTAAAAAAAAAACTTTTGAAACATCAACTTCCAGAGTTAAATACCAATATGCACGAAGTGATTATATTACTCTAACTAGATGACTATGAAGCACATGTTACCTATGCAATCTAAAATCTAAAGATACATACCATCCTTATGCACCTATGCACAAGTACATACTGTCTAACATATTAACATGTACATGGTTTTCCACTGCTGCTTTGTTAATTGGCTTTGAGTAATAAGTGAAATTTGCAAAAGGATAGTTATAATTATTTCTTTCCTTTATTTCTTTCAATTCCCAGCTCCATGGGGTCATTCTATACTTTTTATTAATTATTTAATACAACTACATGCAAGTAGAAATCACAACTCGTGTCATCCTTGTACACTTATACACAAATACATTCTCTCTAACATATTAACATGCACATGCTTTTCCATTGCTACTTTGTTAATTGGCTTTAATTAATATCTGAAATGTGCACAACGATAATTATCATTATTTCTTTCTTTTAATTGTTATGTATTTAAAGACTAATTAGCAGCTACCTAATTAATTACATATGCATTATTACAAGGGTAGATGAGCACTACAAACTCGATAACAATGACACAGTTAACATGCCACTATCGAGGCGTTCAGTCTAAATACTCATTGATTACTATATGCTAAACATACTTCAATTTTATATGCTTCCGTATATGCATATATAAATGTGTCTTTTTCTTCATTTCATTATGTATCTATGTATCCATAGATGCAATCATGCATATATCGATTTATGCATATATCTTGCCATCTCTCCATGCATCTATCTATATATCTATCGATGTATCTATGGCTACATGTATACATTTATTTATGCATATATGCACCTATGAAATGCATGCACATATCCATGTATATTTGCATCTATTGATATCTTGCATGGATACATGTATATATGCATGTATGGACTCATGCACCCATGTATTTGTCTTTGTCTCTGCCCATCTGCAAATGCATATATGCATATTTATACACATCCATGTATCTGCACACCTCTCTCTGTAACATATCTATCTCTGTCTGCATACATGTGTCTATGCATCCATCTATGCATGTGTGCATGTACTACATGCACATATGTATTTGTGCATGCTTATACAATACTCTTCCTTACAGCACAGGCATGTCCAACAGAATACAACATCCACAAAGTAGCTGCGATGCATTGCAACTGGGTTAACTCTATATTAAATGGCCAAAGTATGCTAGCCACCCATTGCCACCAAGCCATTCCAGTGCCTTCCCCACCAGCCAAATGCCATTTAATGCATTCGCTTCAATTATTTTGACCTCTCTATGTGTTCACATTTTCCTGATATTTCAATGCATTTAATTTGCACTTATGGATTATGTACCTTTACTCGCCAGTTTTATAAACTATGCTGCTTGAGATTTATTTAATCCATCCCTATGCGATAGCATTTTCAGCGATTTTCTATAACAATAATGATTTATAAAGCTATTCTGAGAAATAGAAACAACTAAGTGCTAATTTTCCAATATAACAAAATTTAAAGTTACATGTTGATATACATTCATGCATATTGTCCATTCATGCATA
>VDFB02084410.1:0-19787 GCA_007258455.2 Sequoia sempervirens
AACAGTTTGGCATTCCAGCACCTACTTCAGAGAAGGAGGAGATTGAAGAAATCCTAGATAGCCGTGTGGGAAGGAATACCAGAAACAGACAGTATGAAGAGTATTTGGTAAAATGGAAAGGAAGGCATGTGGAAGATTCTTCTTGGTTGTCTAAGGTAGAGGTTGACCATTTGGGTTTTCCTCAACCATAAAGGCGTGTGGTCACTTCATCCAAATTACAGGTGTGCGATGCGAGAGGGCATCCGGTAGTGTGAGGGGCAATCTTGCATCACCCAAAAGATGATTTCCATTTTTGTTCCTGTTGTTTTCTTTTTGTAGATGTTTTTGTATTTCTAGATACCCTTTTCGTCGAATAAGAGTTTCCAACTTTCAGAACTACTTTTCTACTTTTTCTGCTCAACTGCTATTTTTAGCAGGTTTGCATTTGAAGTCGGGAAGACAGAAATTTATGGAAGGTTTAGGCTTTGAAAATACAATACCGGGTGAAAGAATCAGTCAAGATCATTCACGACTTGAAAGTTATTCAAGTTCCAATTTCTGCTTTTTGCCCTGAAAAACCTTCCGAGCTCAGTTTGAGGCACCAAACGATCCCGGATGGGCCTGAAAATTTGCGAAAACACCAAAGTAGTCCACCAAGGCCTACTTTGTAGAATATCGTCTTTTCGAGAGCTTTCCGAAAAGGTATTATCATTGAAGATCCGACGGTCGGATTAAAAGTTATGGCTGCCGGAAGTTGGTGCATATTTTAGAAATGTGCTAATTTTCAACTGTGAATTTAACTTGAATTTCAAATTGTAATTTTGGCTCCAAACCGTAAAAAATCTTATCTCCAAGGTTGTTTTTGGTTCCAAACCGAAATGGGTCTATTTAGGGGCTTGTTTCTGATTTTTGGGTAACTTTTTGGGGAAAGAAGTTCACATGCTGTGAAAGGGGATCTGGGTAATTTTCTGTAAGTCTGTAATTTGCATGTAATACAGAGCTTGGGGATTTGAGATCCTCTGCATGTAAGAAGTTCAATTTTTATGAATAAAATATTATTCTCTCTTTTGTGAGTGTATTTCTGTGTCTCGGGTTTGCTCCCTCGTCATAGATCCTTTGGCTTATATCACTGATGTTGAAGATTATCTTTGGTCTAAAGTACAGAGAAATAAAATAGAAATCAATGTGGTTTGAGCTTGTAGCATCTACACATGAAGAAATTCACAGCTACTTGCAAACCAGGCACATGAAGTGTTTGACAAAATGATTCAAGGGCATTAAGCAGGGCCACATAACATCGTATGGGTGTGTTGTGAAATACAAGGGGTTTTTGTCCAATATTGCTATAACTAAAGTCAATTACTCTTGGAGTATGAATTTTTTCATGGCCAGAGATAAAAATTATAAAAATTGAAAAAGAAAATAGATTTTGAATAAAGTTTCCATAATTCTCTCGTCGAGTATATTCTCTCTATATGCCTGATTTGATTAAATTGATTCTCTGCACTCCTCATCCAGTTGTCTGCTGTCAAGGAATGGTAAGATATTAGGTTTGAGTTTCAACCAAGGCATAGAAAAGATACATTGTTTGCAGAAGAATTAATGCATTAATTTGTTCTAGAAACCAGAGATCAAGCATGTGGAAATTAGCTATTCAATGAAAATTGGGCTACGAGACAATTGCTGGGTTTTCCTCCTAATTATATTATAGTTTCCAACCATTATAGTTGTGACCCCACAATTCTTCAAGGTAGCAAAAGAACTAATTTTTAAGAGTTGTATTTTTTTTTAAAGTTAAAATGTCATGTTATCTTTCATTGTATATATTAAACAATCTTGGGTAATGGTGATTCTCTTATGGTGAATCATGTGTCGAAATGGAAGAGCAATTGAAAATGGAGTTTATAGCAAGGGTATAATTTATTTCAAATTGTGAAAAAAGGAAATACATTTTGAGGGTCAAATTAAGCCTTAAGGTACTTAAAAATTGTTGAAAAGAATGGATATCAAGCATTGCCACAAACTAAATAAATTAGAATAATAGAAGAATATGAACTTAGGATGGTCTAGACTAAGTGGTAGCTAAGAATTGTTGTAAATGGGAGAGAAGGTTGTGTTTGAAAAATCATTATTCCATATTTAAGGGATGGATTGTGTGCAAAAGGTTGAAGAACAATTTGAAAATGTGTATTGTTTTGAAACAAGCAAGAAAGAGCAAAATGTGAAGGGACAACTCATGATCTATTTGAGGGTCTATATGTCATTTTGTGACAATTTGGAGGGAAGGATTGTTTGCCTCCTTTCCAAATTTTTCTATTTAAACTTATGTGCAACTCATTGTAAAGCATTGGAAAACTCATTGGGGTTTGGAAACCTTCAAGTTTGAATTCATTGTTTTGCTCCAATTTTACTCATTTTTATTTCATTCAATGTGGTTTTCCAAACACTAAATCTATCTTCTCTCCACTCAAACTTTCTTAATTCAACAAATGACAATGAAACCTCTACCACATGTTTATACCACTAATAGTCCATTAATTATAGGGTATCTTGTGTGGTCAATTGAACATGTTTGTGCATGCTACAATTTGTTACCACTCACACACACGACTACCTTTGAAGATTGGATCAACTCACATTCAAATTGTGACAATGATTCCAACAAAGATTTTTTTCATTGAGTTTGTCCATTCACCAAATGGCATGTAGGAAGGATTGAATGCAGTCTTGGATTTTGTATTTTATTTTCTCTTTACCCTCCTCTTCCACCCTTCTCTTTTTATATTTTTTAAATCAATGGTTAATTAGGTTCACATTTTGTTTTAATAATTGATTTCAATCATACCGATCAAAAATAATAATAATTGATTTCAATCATACAAGTTAGGTACATAAGCTATTTTTTAAACTTTTCAATGATGAAATTTTACAAATTTCAATATGTTTCCTTATTGTACTAAAAGAATATTTATTTTTCTAAATGAAAAAATTCTAATACACAAACCATGCAGATTATGCAATTAAAATTTTCATTTTGGGGATTTGATGAATTGTTGTTTTAAGGTTTTTAATCCATTTTTATCAAACTAGGTTGAAAGTAAAGGTAAATATACAAGCATATTGTTCTTTAAATTTTTCAATCAATTTTAAAATAAATTTAATAAGCAAACTCAATTGTAGGAAGTCAAATCAATTACAATCATAATCATAAAAAATATTAATTTAACTGAAAAAGAAATAGAGGTTTATGTTGGCTAATAGTTACAATTTAAACTATGTGAACATCTCTTTCATATGAATGCTCCTAATACTCGCTACAACCCCTTGAATAGACCAACCAAAGCACTCTTTGACCAAGGACTCTTGTAAACCACTCAATCAAATCATGAAAGACTCTTTAAGCTAGTCACCTTCTAAACATGGGAACCTTCATTGTTCCACCCTACAGTCCTCACAGCTTGTAGGTATGTTCATATGTCAAAAATTAAACCAACAATATTATAAAACACTTCAAGAAGATAGAAGACCTAAATAACCACGAGTGAAACATCCTTCAACATGTTAGAGTAATCATTCATTAGCTAATAATTAATTAATCTTTAATTGATTATTACCTAGGTTGATTTCACTTTATTCACTTAAGCTAAACTTATGAGTGCTTTATTTTATTTTATTAGATTGAGTTATTATTAGATCATTATGTCTCGTCATAAAGGATGATGACGCTTTTCATGATATAATCCCTTTCTCATTTAGGTTTTTCTCTTATAAGCATTCTCCCTCATTGTATTATTCAATTTAGTAATTCTATATTTTTTATTTTTGAGGAAATAGAAAATCATTGTTCGCAAGTCTCGTGCGTGGAAGGTGTTCTCGTTTGTTGTTTGATCCTACCTTGTGTGTGTTTTCAAAATTTCAACACAACACATAAGCACAAATGTTTTGATACATGCAGGCCTACAAATGCCATATGAGCAACCAATTACACAAGTGGCAAGGAAGTAAGAAAATAATAGAGGAATTATGAATGGAAGATCTAAAGTTGATTCATGTTAAAAAGATCCTTAAAATTGGGTGCCAAAGAAAGATAAAAATGCTAAGAAGTTTACAATCTACATGTGGAGGTACAAGAACTTATAGCAATGGATGAAAAAAGAAAAATTAGAGAAAGAGCATTTTGAAGTATATTTCTTAAGAATACTACTTTGCATGGTGATGAGAAATTATATTTGAGGATCTAGTGACAAAATATGAGGACATTATATATCATGATTGGGATGAGGATGACCCTTTGGGGGAAGTTTCTCTCATTTAATTGGTTGAAACTTTGAGCTTTCAATTTCTATTTTCTTTGGTTTTTGCTTTTATGTTTTGTTGTTCTCCATATCATTAGTTGCAATGTGGATGATGCTAAGACACCATTATTTTTTCCATATCGACACAAGTTTATGTAGTTCATATAGTTCATATCACTTATTTTGTCTTTTATGTATTTTCTTCTTGTGTTTCCCCTATAGGTTTTGGATGATGTAAAGTATGGAGTGATTAACAACCACTCTCATCATGTTGACAAAAAATATGAAATGTTTTGTATTAACAAGTAGGAGGCATTCTTGCCAATAATGGCATGGTGTGATGGTTAAGTTGGTGTGTTGTTATTCTTTCCATCAAGGTTCAAACCCCATTGGGGTATAATTATTGAGAATTTATATTGGGGATGAGATCCCTTGTTTGTGACCTCATTGATTCATAGCTCTAGGTCAAAAGCATTTACCCCTCTTAATAAAAAAAAACAAGCAGGAGGCATTCTTGTAATGTGTCAAGTAATAATGCTTTACCAAGACTCAACTATGTAGAGCTTTTTATTCAAACTCATTAACCATATTTCATGAGTTAACGAATTTGATTTTAAAACTACATAGTTGAATTTTTTTTAAATATATATAATTATGTAACTTATGTTTCAAATTTGGCCTTTCTGATTGAGATGTGTTTATTCTATTTGACCTTATATATTCTTCACTATTGTTGAGCTTATGATTTTTAATGTTCATTTACACCCACCTTATATAATATCTCTTTTGATTTATCTCTTGACTTGTTGCTTTTGTCCATGATTCTTATGCTTCACCCACTTAGGGGCATCTCTATTTATGTTCAATATCTTATGGTCATCACTTGGTTATTACATGTTATTTTAAAGGAAATTAGAATACATCCACAATAATTCTATGAGAGAAATAATGCATGTAAGAATAAATCTATATAAATTTCAATAAAGTAACAACTAATAGAACATAAGATAGACCTTTGAAAAACCCTTATAATATAGAGTTCAATGCTTCTAATGGAGATCTACACCCCTATATTCGGATTATAGTTAGTAGAATAACCCTATGAATCAATAAAAACATATTTAAACTCCATCCCAAGTATCCAATATATAGGCCAAAGCAATTTAGGAAACCACCAATAATTTCCAACACCATGAGTCAAAACAAGGGACCCAATTTGGGTGCCCAAGTTATACCCTCAAATTCTAATGCTCCCATGTACATGAATACACCTTCTTAAGAATAGTATGTAGCTCCCAAGTCAAAGTGTCTACTCACCAAACTTGAATGGTCCAACTTAGTCCATTCAACCCTCTTACAATATCTTATTTTTCATGTTATAGATAGTGGTTAAAGTTCCTCAACCTAGTCTCTTATGTAATTACCTCTATCAATGATCTTAAAATATAACTTAGATATACCACAAATCCTCTTATTTATCTTACATTTTCACAACTACTCATACACATCATTTAATGGCATTGGATGCTCTCTTACACATGCCATATCACATATTATAATTAGTGGGATGTATCATATAAGGAATATGGATATTCCTCCAAAGATAATACTCTATTCCATAAGGGGCCATAAATTACAACATATAAAATATTAAATGTTCTTAAAAGCACTTGCAAGGCTTACATACTTAATTATGATCACTACACGCACATCTTATGATAACATGTTTATCTGATAATTACATGTTTACATCTCATGTTCAGCATGCTTATGCTTACATGATACTTATTTGATCTTACATGTTGCTACTTAGAATCTTGGCTATTATCATTTGATCATTGTCCTCAATGCTAGGGGCTCCTTGTTGCCTCCTATCACCTACACTTTCAGGTGTACATCTTGTTATATTATCTTATGTTTGTCACATGATGTTATCTATGACACTTGTTACATGATTTATTACTTTTACATGATCATATCATTTTCTCCTTTCTTTCAATTCCTTGTCTCATTTATATTCAACCAAATGGAGGGGGCATACAATATCACTAATGTTATCTGTTGAATATGATTACAAGGACTATCTCATGGTTATGATGTCTCCTATGCAACCCAATGTCATTTTATCATTATAATATATCCATATCAAATTACACTTTTATTGTCGGTTCCTTTGTAACCACATCTCTCTTTTACCTATTTCAATTTTTTGTTAGATATTATTCATGGAATTTTGTGCATGTGGGTGCAAAGACATAGCATTTAATACAAGGACATGAGGAAAATTCATCAATATGTAAATCCTCTTAATGGATGCTTCATATTTACTTTCACATGGATTGCTTGTTTACTTTGATATAAATGCTTCATAGTAGCTCACATACAAGTCAAAGTGAGAGCAAAATGCAAGGGTGAAAATGCACACCTCACACTTGCCCCTCTGCGTTGTACTCACTTTGACCCATTTGTTCCATATGTAATGACTAATGTACATGTGACATGTTTCTATATAAAATTTGGTAAATAATTAGACCCTAACTAAACTTGACTCTTTGCATCCCAAGGATTTAGTCTAATTTGTAGATTCCCCATTCCCTTAATAGAGTTGAATATGCATGTACACATTTGAACTTGGGTCAAAATTATAATTAAGGTTTAGAGCTCAAACATACAATTAAATTTAATCATGGGCTCAAACAGATCCCTTTCCAACCAACTTTTGCTTACCAATTTGAGCACAAAACATTAAAATTGCACACAATTATATTATATAAAAGAGGCAAAAACTAATTCATTAAAAATGAGAAAATACAAAAATGAATCAAGAGAGTTATCATCCAAGCACTATAATATTAACTAGCATCAACATCTACATTGATAACAACATATTCAACATCTTGTATGGTTGCTTGACTTATCTTTGAACTTGTTCAAATCATTAAATCAATTATAAGGGTTTGACTAAGGCGAATCTCCTAGAACAAGAATCTCCAAACATATCTTTAAATTCCACTAAATTTAGATAGCAAAGGTGAACAATTGACACACAAATCAAATCCATATAAAAAAATTTAATTTGCAAATTGGTTTTAAAATCACACATACAAGAATGAGTTCCACATCTATGAAATTGAACAAAAAAAGAACTAAACATCTAGTAGTTTATAAACAAAACACCAAATTAAATCACTTACATACCTTATTTAACAATATATCTACAAATTGCAAACATGACTAAATACTTACACCCCTTAATTCAAAAAAATATATATCACTTACATACCTTATTTAACAATATATCTACAAATTGCAAACATGACTAAATACTTACACCCCTTGATTCAAATATATATATATATATATATATATATATATATATATATATATATATATATATATATATATATATATATATATATATATATATATATATATAATTAATTTATTGTGAATACTTATTTACATTTGTTTACCTAGATGAATATATATATATATATATATATATATATACTCTCCATCATATATAAAAATAAAAATCAATATTATAGTCTTCTCCTCCATCATAACTTTTTTTTTTAAACAAAAAACCCAAATCATATAAGACATTTTCAATTTTTTTTAAAAATAGTTAAACTCACCATTAACATTTTGCATGTTAACTTGCCTTAGATCTGACTTCATCTCTCAAGCAAGAGATATATTCGTAAACCTCTAAAACCCTACCCTACTATAAAAGAAATTTCCTCCTTAAAACCCTAACGTAGTACAAAACCCTATAAGCCGATCTCGTGCCTGTAACACAGCTTTCTTCACATCCCCATTGTTAACCATTTCATCTCAATGGCGACTCGTTTCGGAGCGTCTTCTTTTTCGAGGACCGCGAGGACTGCATTCAATTCATTCAGAAATTCTTCTTCTTCGGCATCACAGACAAGTAGAAGCCCTCGGAGAGCGAAAAATCTGTTTGAAAATGGCAGTCCGAGTATGAATAGGAGAAGGCTTGCAGAAACAATGATCCCTCTTCACAATGCCGCCGCGTGTGCAAAGCTGGTGACTCACCTGAGTGTCAGCTCCCGCAGTTGCCGCGCGCTCGCTAGCGGTACCCTCTGCTGTACTCTACTCTACTCTACCTCCTTTTTATTTTTATTTCTTCTTGAGCTCCTTAAATTACCTTGGATTTTTCATTTTACTTTTTTTTTTAAAATAAAAAAAGAACTTGTAAGTAGTTTTGCAAAATTCTTTTTCCGAATCTTTTGAATTGTCTACCCAAGTAATTTTTTTATTTTTGATATTATTCATATGAGTAGCCTTAGCGATTGAGGGGAATCTCCTGTCAAATTCACCTGGGTTTACACTTAGGCTCATCTTTTTGAGTATGCCACAAAATCACGGAATACTAATCCGCAGGAAAAACTTAAATGAATGAAAAAACAATCAAGAAATTGCCTTTTGTAACTCCCCTAACATTGCAGGCCATTAAAATGCAAGCCTGTACGTTTTTTGTTAGTACTTGTGTATGCTATACTTATTGAGTTGGATGTAGTATCTTATCCAATTTCAATGCCTTATCATGTTAAACCCTAAACCCTAGCTTGATCATTATGGGAGTCAGCAGCAATGTTCAGTGGGTTTTTCTTTATCGATTTGGTAAACTGACCTTGTGGTGTGGACTTTGGCATACATTCCATGAATTGGATGCAGTTCTTCCGTCAAATTTACTTGAGGCTTGCTCTGTGTTGACAGCCAACGAATTGGATGGCATAGTTTATCGATCGTTGATCAAATTTCCATGCTTTATTGTGTCTCCTTGAGATTTAAACATAAGGTTCTGCTTTGGAAATCCTAATGCTTTTACCACCTGAGCTTGTTCCATTTGACACAGTAGTCAATGGAAATGATCCCAAGCAAAGAATAAAATAGAACATCTAGTAGGAATTGGTTGAATATTGTCTCTTAATGCTATACCGTAAATCCTATAGTCCCTAGACCCTAAGCTTGATATGTAAGCCTAACTTAATTATTTATGTCAATGGCTAAGCCAGCAACAGTACATTTTAATTGTAAAATTGAACTTTTAGTATGGCTTGGATAAAACTTACTTGTATAGACCCTAGCATAATCATTCGTGAAGTCATTTAGATAAGTAAACAAATATTATGTATCAAAGCAAGCTGACATCTGTCCTCTCCCTTTTTATAGGGTTTAGCCACCTGGTGAACTATACCTTGGGAATCAAGAAGGTGGTAATGACAACTAAAGATGAAGGATTGATATGGTCTGTTATTGCGAAAGGGCGGGGTATTAGTTGTGAAAACTGCTGGGTGGAGACCATCTCTCCCAAACCATTTCCCATAATTACTGAAAAGATATACCCACGATAGAAATCAGGATGATGGCAGTGCAGAAGTCTGTCTAACTTTGCACAAGTAAGGATGCTTTGAGTGCCCCACGTTCTTTTTCTAGTTGCTCATGTGGCTTTCAGATCATGTTTGTGTCTTTGTGATCTTCTTGTTTACCATTAATTCTGTTGTGAAGTTGGTTTCTGCTTTATGATATTTATGTATTTATGCAGCTAAGCCAGCCTTCAAGGGTGTTCACTGCTGTCTGTGGTGCAACTCCAGATTCAATGTTGTGCATCATTCATGTATGATACATGCTGTTCTAGAGATGTATTTTTAGCTTTTTCTCTAGCTCTGCCAGGTTGTGTCATCATATTTGTCTGTAAATTGTGTTCATAACTTTCTGCAAAATAGAAAAATTAATATATAATATTTTATTCATCCTACTTTTATCGTGGTACTATAAAAGGGGATCTCTCCCTTGTTAATGTCTGTGGGCCAGCTGGGAATAATAAAAGCCACATTTGCTAATCCTTACAACTAAAATGGTATACTCTTTCATTACTGACATTAGGTCATTTGCTCTTATATTCATCTCATTATGTTTGTATTATTTCTATTTTTTGGAGCATGGGAAAGCAACAAAACATTTTTCTGTTGAGCAACAAAGGATGCTTGTTCAACAAAGTCACCCATTTCAGCATATTGGTGAATAATTGTTTTAAGGTTGTCAAGATAATATTTGTGGAGAACAGTTCCCATAAAAAAATCATGAATATCATTGCATGAACCATAAAATTAGTAGAAATACATACCTACAGTCTTAGATGTTTCCGCACCACTTTAGCTGCTTTCATACATTTAGCATTCATTTAGGCTACTGCCTGCAAGCACTTGTGTCTTTATAATCCCACATTCTTTCTTTGCAATTTGTAATTGCATAACTTTATGGAGATAGAAGATATCTGGAAGAAAGGTACTGAAAGTTAAGTTGACTTGATTAAGAAATTTATCTTGCAGACTTAAGAAGTTTGAGGTGCTTAAGTTATTGGTTTTATAACAAAAATTTGTGAATGTGAATGAATGTGAAATAAGATATTTTAACTGATATCCATGAATGTGAAATATAGAATCTTCACGATTCTTTTTTCCCTTTTTTGTTGTTTTCTTTTTATAATTTATTGTTTTTTTCTAACTGCACAGTTGTAGTTATTTTTGCAACTGCAAAATGCTTCGTGCAAGCAACCTAAGAAGCATTCTGGTTGATGTCTATCACTTCCTGTTTTACATGGTATTGAATGTACTGCTTCCTGAATAAGCGAAGTCTGCTACAAAGGCATCTTTTAGCATTGGTTCCTTATTATGAAATGATAAATTCATTGGAGAGAAAATCTGAATCTACTTTGTCATGTTTGGTTTCAACAGTTGCTTTCATTTTCTTCCCTAAATGCATCCGCATGGAGTCCCTAGGGCCTTAGATCCCCCAGTTAGCAATGTATCTTAATAGTTAAACAGACTGAATTAGATTTGAATTTCATCACAGATCAAGGATAAAGTAGCCAAGAGGTGAAGAATATAGTCTTTGATCTTTGGTGGAGGTTTTTACATCATTGCAGCACTAATCTAGGTCATCTAATTAAGAACTGCGAAAGCAAACTGCAAATGAACATTGTTTAGATCATGATGTATTTAAAATCCACCCATTGACAGAAAAAATGTGTCTTGAACAAAAGTAATGCTTCCTCTAATGTTACACGAAAAAATATTTGATAGGAAAATAAATTATACTAATGTTACACGAATGGCCAAAGTAGATTCATAGTACTTAAAAGCACATTAAGTTACAACTTACAATGAAATCAAAAAGACTTAAAACAGGTAAATCTAAAATTAATACAAGAGGTAGGTCTGGAAAGCAAAAGAATCTACCTATGAAGAGAGGGTTAATGCAAATAGTCAACCTTTGAACCATGTAATGCAAAATGATGATGCAAAAGGAAGGTCTCATGTTAAGAGAGGTTAGATTCCAATAAAGGCATTTCTATCGTTTTCTCCTCTGTAGGTGGATTTACATTTGCTACATGATATTCTCTTAAGTTTTACTTCATCATGGTATTATTAAAAGCAAGTCAAGGTGACGATCTTTAATTCCTTATTTTTTCCAAATCTTTACAGTTCAATGACCACTGTGACTTTTTTTTCTTGGCTTGTAACCCTGCAATAATGCAATTGGGACTGATGTTCATTCATTTGAATTTGCTGATCTCCAAACTATTATTGTGAGGCTTACCATAACCTATTAGCTTAACAGAACTATTTGCAATGTATTTATTATAGCCTTTACTGATTGTAATTATGAATTTAATCTGGTTTGCTGTAATGTAACCAGTCAGCTATTAGTCAATTTGTTTGTTCATGAAACATCAATTTGAAAAAGTCCATGTACCATAGGAAAGGGCCTCTTGCAAAACTTGATCAACAGCTTTTCTTGATTTGTAGTTCTAAATTCTAAGACGTGGTTGAAAACATCTGTTTTGCTCTTACAACATAATATGGACTTATCATACCGATGTATATAAATAATGTATTATTGAGTAATGATTAAGTTGTATGGCACAGCCACAAGAATATTGAATAATAATTAATAGTACATAGGATATCTACCATGTCCATTTACTAGCCCAAGCATTACTAGGTAGCTGTACCGTTTGTTGGCTTGAGCTAAATGTACAATTTTAGATAGATTTTGTTGGCTAGCGTTTCCAAAGCTAGTTGACCATTTCTAAGTCCAGTTTAATGCTGGTTGGATTATCTAAATGCTGTGACAGAGCATTTATATGTTTATAGGGACTCTTAGAGATTCTCAAATTTACTGCATAGGTTTGACCAGTAGGTCATCCATGCATTCCTCTACTTCAAGTTTTAACACTTTTATACCCCTTCTATAATCACAAGAATTGAATTGGCCTCTGTTATTCAAACATTGTGATATTGGGGAAACATTACTAATTTGCTATAGATGTATGCAGGTCTTCAGGGTTACTTCTTCCCTTCTTATCAGTTGATGCCTGCAGCCCAATGTTGGAGTTACATGGAATCTACATGATTTGACTCAAATTCCATGCCAAACGATAGTCTTGGTATTTGATCAAGGCATGTCTCAATTCCTTTCAGTGATATTTAGTCACACATTCCGTAGTGGGAAAACTTTTAGCCTACAGAAATTTGTGGCATTCTATCATTATTGCAGCAATCATTTTAAATGTGTTGTTATTTTTCATGGTTTCAAATTTTCTGCTCAGTGGGGTTAACCAATCTTGATAAAATAAAAACATTTTTGAATTTCCTTCATTTTCCTTATCAAAACCTTTGTTGTATATGTTATCTGTTTTTTAATTTTTATTTGCATTTGCCATATTGCGGACTAACAAATAATTGTTCTTCTGCCAAGTGCATTTGATTGATTGTATGCTGATTTTGAAAATGTTTTTCTCCCATGTCTTTGCGCTTTTGGTTTTGTGTAGTGTCTTTATTAGCATGTTAGTACAATGCCTTACTACTTATATGTAAATGTACAAAGATGGAGTTAAGGCAAGAACCAGAATGATAAGGTGATTTCAAAATGACTAGTGGCAAACCTTGCTTACAATCACTAAGGGCTCCTTCGAAATAGGAAGTGATGAGTAAGGAGTAAGGCAGCAACAGTGAATATAAAACAATGAGAAGGAATAAAAGCTTTGTATTTGATTAAACGAGTGGTACCTTTTTATTGTTGAAAGTGATGAGAATCCTAAATATCTTTTATGAAACTCCCCATGTCCTTAGAATGCATGATATTGACAATCTCATAATGATAAGTTGTCCTTGACAGCTTGTATTGACGCTAATTATTCTGACCATCCACAAATGTTATCTTATTGAGGAATGTTTCCTTGTTCTCCCCAATACAAAGCATTGTACTTCCGTGTGTACAAATGAAGTAAAGGAAGCTCAATAGTGCCAATCGGATGATTGGCATTGTGACTAATGATGAGATTTTGTGTTTGTTATTGTTCTCATTCTCCTTTTCATGTTTGTAGAACATTTTTTATTTGATGTATCCTGCTGTTGCGCTTGTTTGATTTAATGAATTTTGTGAGAGTGCTCCTAACTCATAATTATCAAACTTTGAGGTTAATTATCATTTATTCAAGCTGTATGATAACCTTCCCACAACTTATAGATTCAATTTTTTTTTCTAGCCTATAATTTGTGTTCATTCTCGAATTAGTGTTTTTTTTTAATTAAGGTTACTGTATTTGTAAGATGACAGTACATACTTGTAACATGTTTTGCAGGTTGCTCTTGTTGGAGGATTGCGAAAAGTCGAAATCCAGGAGTTTTATTAGCATCAATTTTGTTTTCTCCACATCGGCCAGAAGTATGGATGCTCTGAAAAGCATCTATTAGGTCTGAAGATTGATTAGGGTTAATTTTATGACAATTTGTCTTGGTGGAATTATTCCCTTTGTCTTCAATCCAACATGTGTTGTGCTTGCATGCTCATTATTCCTAAAACCTATGAACATGAAATGGGAATTCTGAATTGAAGTTAAGTAAAGATTAGGTAATTTATCCTTTGCTACCGTGAATGGAAATGATTAAATTAATTTATTTTAATATTATTGTTGGCTATGACTTTTTTATTGCAAGTAGAAATATCACTGCAACTAATGGAAGGTTGGATGTTCTGTTTTGAAGTATATTCAACACAAAACTGAAATGTTTTTCCTCGTCACTTGCTGTGTATGGAATACCAATAAGACTTGGTTTGATCTCTGCATTTGCTGTGAAATTTCTCTTGCAAGTTGGACAAGACTTAGTTTAGTCTCTGCTTTTGCTGTGAAATCTATCTTGAAAGTAGGACTGGTACATTGATTTGATTCAGTGGTATGCAAGGCCTAAATTTGATGGCCATACAGTTGTATTTAACAATATTTGCTATAAATAAATTTTTGGGAAGACTGTATTGCATGAAAGGGAAAATTTTGAACTTATTGTAAAAAAAAAGATCATATTAAAATATAGACATGATCTATTCAAATGCTTTTTTTAAATAAAATATATTTTCACGTTTGGAAGGTAATTCTGGATAAGAGTCACAAAAAACGGGCTTGACAGGCAGGGTTGACCACCAAATTTAGGCTGCGGTGGAATGTACTACGCCAAGCTATATCCAATTTAGTGGTTAACACAAATTCAGGGAAACGCTGTGGAAAAGTGTATTTTTAATCTGTCACTTATTCGGAATGGTGATATCGATATTCATTTATTTCTATCCGTCTTGCTTAGATTAGTGAATTTCTTGTCCTGACAATAGGTCTGTAACCTTTCAAAGGATGCATGTTCTTTATTTAAAAACACACAACACAACTAAATTTTCTCGGGTGGTTATGCAGATTTATGAAGTATCTTTACTGCTATTATTATAGTTGTGGTTGGCCATAGTAACTGAAAAAATGCCATGAGCTATGCTAATAATTCAGCTCGGATTATCCAGGATTATTGTCAATATTGAGTGGAATGAAGGCGACACTGCCAAATAGATTGTTGATATAAGCGAAACAGCATTAGAGGGCAGATTTGATTGGATAAATTAGGAACTTCAACAAATAAAGCAACAGGGATGTAATTTTTGACTAATGCCCAATTCGGACAGCTTTCTCTGTGGCATCTAATTATTCTTTAATGCAAAAATGAAGCAAATCAGTCACTCTTTTTTTTTTTGTGTAGTAATTATTTGTCGAGTCATGTCATTTGTTTAATGTTAATATCAAGCTAAAAAAATAGAACTATTTTCAATAGAATGTGGTGGGTTACGTCGCGAAGTTTTAAAAGATGGTTTATTGTGTTTTATAGGTTATATTATATTGTATGCGAGGAAGGATAACTTTTTATATCTAATATGGCAATATATCATTTCATCTTAGTTTTTTGTATTCATTTGTGGTGTTGATATTTCTCATGTTTTGACATGAGCATTTGGAGAAATAACATTTAAATGCAATGGATGAGCCATTTTCAAAACATTTTCAAAACTGGCTTGAGAATATATGTGCAAAAATTTCGTCGTAATCTAACCTCTTTCAAAGAACTTAAAATCGGCTAATAAAAGAGAATTAAGTATTAAGACAACAAATGATGAAATACTAAGGGGTAAGATGAAAACAATTGGGCAATAAGAGAAAGAATTAAGTATTAAGACAATAGATGATAAAATATTAAGGGGTGAGATAAAAACAAATATTAGTAAATGGAGTAGAAGCTTATAAAGGAATACAATTGAAAATAACATGTGTTCTAGGGAAAATATATTAAAAATTAAGATGAAGTACTAAAGAAAAGGAAGGTAAATGTTCATCTTATTTATGGTGTGAAAATATGAAAAAACAATTTAAAAAATCTCTACTTTCATAATATGTATTATAGTTGAAAAATAAAAAATCTGATTAATGTAATATGACAAATGGAGAATGGGAAAACTAATCAATGAGTGAAGTAGAAGTATGTGTAAATGAGTAAGACCTAAATAATTGCACATTGTAATTTAAGAAAAAATAAAAAATTAGAATGAATAGGGGAATTAAAGAAGAGGAAGGTAAATTTTCCATCCAATTTATGATATGGAGTTATAGAAGAGGAAGGTAATTTTTCTATCCTATTTATGATTATATTAGTGAAAACTACATATTCATGCCCTTTTCATTTATATTTTGGACCTACAATGATTAGATTGTTTTTAATGCATTGAATGTGTAAGATGGTCTAATTTTGTATAGAAGTTGGCAAATAATGATGTTCATTCTTTAATCTTACCACCATTCATTTCTAAAATTCATTCTCAAATTTGAAGCATACACAAGTATATCGTGAAATATGTTGAAATTACAAACTAAATTGTAGAATGCATAATCTTTGGTTGGAATTTAAGAAGGTTCTTAGTTTTTTAAATTCTATCTAAGAAAGTAATTTAAGTGCTTCATGGTTACCATGGCTATTTTTTACCTACAAATAGGGAATATACCTTCACATACAAATTATGTTGTGGAATTTACATTTCGCTCATATCAAGAGTTTATACCCTTGAAATTTCACTAATTTCTATTTCAATAGTTCTACACTGTGGTGTACATCAATTTCATTTATTATGTAATTTGTATTATTCTACTTTAGTTCAGTATGCTTGCATTTGATTTATGTTATTTAATTGCAAAACAAATGTATAAAAATGGCTTTCAAAATGAAATTAAACATGATAAGCCACATCAAATCCACCATTATAAAATCTAAAAAATGACATCAAAAAATGTATAGTTTTGACTACACTACTATAATATTTACAACAAGAATAATGCAATGATATATGCTATTCAAAATAATATTGATAAGGCAATGATGCTTATTACAAATAGAAGTCTAAATCCTTCATTCAATTTTTAATTGTGTACATGGTCATATACATGCGAACATGTTTAGAAATAGATTTCATAGCTCTTTTATAATATAATCATGTGACTTGTAGTTCATAGAACAATGGTGTAGTAAACAAGTTAGCTAATTTTCTACATTGTGTGATTGAAATTACTTCTTGCTATTGACAACAACAACAACAACAAAAAAAATCTTGCAATCTTAACATATGTAAAAGGGCTTCTTGTATGTAGGGCCAACAACCAAGCTTCAAACCTCGTAAGGTCACTCTCTACTGTGTCAACAATGGAGATTGCTTACCTTGATGTTAACACACTAAAAAATTATTATTTTACTTTTTTACTAACGGTTCATGTTTTTGTAATGCCTTATGCCGCTCTCGTTCGTTGCTCACCCATCCTGGATGTAGTAGATTCAATTGCGCCTACTATTGCCCCTTGGCTTTGACGAATTTTGGAGCCATGGTGGATGGTGTTCTAGTCCCTGGGGGTTCGGTAGCTTGTTCCTAGTGATCTAGTCAACCCTAATGTCCCTAGGGTTTCGCCTCTGCCTATGCCTGGGGTTACCCTTGTTGTTCCTTTGGCACCTTCTATTGGTGAACACAACTTTGCTCAAGTGGCTAGGTCTATTCTTGCTCCTCATTGTGGGAGAAGTCTCAGAAATCCCATCTTCTTCCTTGTGCCAAATCATTCCCTATGATGGTTTGTGGTGAGGAAGTGGTGGAAAATGTTGATTTCTATCAACCTAGAGGTTTGGTGTACAGATTCTCCAACTTTTGGCCATCTCTTCCTGACCTACACAATTGGGTGTTGGTTTCTTAGCAACCTCTTGTGGCAAGTTATATCAAGCTCTTCCCTTATGCTAAGGGTTTTTTTCATTGATTCATTTGCTTCTTCTAAGGATTGAAATTTGGTGTTGGGTCAGCTATGGATTTGGGGAGAGCACTCTCTCAATTAAACCCTAGTCAACCTCCTTTAACCCCCTTACCGAACCACTCAATGTGTGTCTAGTGTGGGTTAGGCTCCTAAATCTCCCCCTTTAGTTTTGGTAGGTTTCTTGTTACGAGGCCATTGGAACTCTATTGATCACTTCTTGAAGGTTGATGATTGCACTTCCTACATGGAACATTCTACCTTTGCTCGCATATTGGTGGATATTGATATCTCCAAGCCTCTTCATGGGGATGTGGTTCTAATGGTTGGGAATAGGCCTTGGAGTCAATCGCTTGATTATGAGGTCCTCCCTTTCAAATGTTGTTGTTGCTTCTCGATTGGTCATTTGGCTACAAATTGTCCACTCTCACACCACAAAGGCACTGCTACTTGGTGTAGGAATGTTAATGGTGATCACTTGAATGTCCAAGCTCTTATTTCTCTGTTGGATGACTCCTCACAAGACAATGACGAGTCATTAACTTCTAGTGTGACCTTATTGTGCCCTACAAACCCTATTGGTGAACCTCCTTGCTCACATCCTGATTCAACTTTAGCTTCAACTCAAATCTAGGCTCCTCATACAGTGGAAGGCCACCTTTCACCTCATCATTCTATTGCATGCACTAATGAGCTCTCTGAGGGGGTTTATTCATGCTTGCAACTTGATTTTCCTATTGCTTCTTCACAGCTCCAGTCCCATGAGGTGGATGACCACCTTTCGCCTTGTCATCCTACTACCCTCTCTTCAGGTGTTGACAGGCCCTTCATGGTGGTTTCCCCTCTTGTTTCCCCTTGCAATGGGAATTTGGATGACAATATTGTTTGATCTGTTATTTGTAGATGGAGAAAAGGTCATTCTTCCTCTTCCCAAACTCATACTTGAGTTGTGGGTGAAAGTTCAACTCACTCTTTATGTGGGTTGTTTGTAATACTACTTGTGTTGTGAGTGGCATGTTGAAGACCTTGTTTTCTTTTCCCTTGGGGATCTTTTTGTAAAGGTTTCAACACCCTAGTTTGTTGCTTATTTAATCAAAGACATGTAAAATAAACAACCATGAAAAATAGAGATTAACACAAGAACTTACCATGGAAAAGCTAAAGCCAAGAAAGCTCCAAAAAAGTGGTATTGTGCCTCATCTCTACAATCATCATGTAAGATTTACAAGACAAGTGCTTAATTTTCATAACCAAATGCATTGTAGGGATTTTCTAGCATTTCTACGATGTTCAAGTACATTTGGGTTTTCTTCAAGACCTTTTCTTTACCCTAAAACTTCACTTTTATAAAAAAAAACATTGCTCAGTCAACATGCTTCACTTAGCTATTGATTCATCTTACGTCTATCGAGCTTGTCAAAATATCCCTTACATAAATTGCATGGGTATTATTATGCTTGCAAGTGAGCGACACATTTTGTGTAGAAGATTCTAAATGCTTTTCATAGTAAGAAATAAAAGAATATTCAATGTATCTTAATCTTTTATTCCTAAATCTATTCTTTTAATCTTACAAGTGGTGGGTTTGTTGTAGCCTTATTTACATGTATGTGCTTGTTTTATGCAAAGTGTGTTTGATTGCAACCAAACTTGTCAACTATCATCAATTCCTAATATTATTGAGTTGGCAATACATACTCATTACATTATTACTCATCATCCCTAATTTTTCTACTACTCAATTTATATAAGTTTGTTTAATTTGTTACATTTTTACTAATTGAGCTTCATGGAGAAAGCAAAAACACAACACATAATACTCCATTAGTCAT
>VDFB02084414.1:0-21600 GCA_007258455.2 Sequoia sempervirens
ATTGAACAATTATGAGTTAATTGTTCATTAGAGGCGTGTACTATTTATATCATTCAATACAACAATTATGAGTTAATTGTTCATTAGAGGCGTGTACTATTTATATCATTCAATACAACAATAAAATTTGAATCTTATGAATAAAATTTGTGTGAGATACATAACAAAATTTAAATTTCTTGTCATATCATAGGTAGATTAAAGGAGCTATAGCCCATAAAAAAGAGGAGCAAGTAGCAACTAAATAAGTTTTAATGTCATGGAGACAATGCAAAGAAGATGAGCGATTTATTTGAAAAAAAAATTAATGAGGATAAGAGGGAAGATGTTACAGCATGAGAAGTTATGGAAATTTTGTTTTTCTAATGTTTAAAACCCATCTACAACATGAATGACCATTGCAAATAATAAATACTCTTATTTTTTTAGTTCTTGTAGTAACTATCTACTCTTTTAAGATATCAAAACCATATAGATATATAACTTTAAAAAATAGCATATGGTTATCAATGAGGTAGTACAAATGGTGGAGGGGATTAAAGGTCAAACCCTTACCTAAAATATCATGTTTTGTTCTTATAGAAAATTGTCCTTTAATTAATCATTTTTTTTTACCTTGAGTATTATGACTCATTTCTATTTTTGAAATATGTCAAAATGAAATCATAAAAAATACATCTTATGCTAGACAATATACAAGGGAAATTGATCAAAGAAAAGGATTACTACATTAGTGATAAACAAATGTTAACTTTGTATAGTTCATATCAATTGAGAATTTTTATTTAAAATATATGTAACATTAATATTGTAATGTTGGAAATAGGATTCTACCTTTTTAGAAGATGGAACAAGGGGGATGAGACCCTCCTATTTTGTTGACATAACATTCAAAGAGACCCATAGAGATCTTAAACTAGGGATGAAATAAAGGAAAGAGATTTGCAATAGGGATGTTCTAGGGTATAACAAATGACTAAAGAGGGGTTCACCACCAAGATAGGGCTTGGAAAGAATAATGATATGCAAGATTTAATGACAAGACCTAATGATATGCAAAGATTCACTAAATGACTTAGAAATGAATGCAAAATAGAATAAAAAGTAGATGGAACAAAGAGGGGCACCTAGAAACCTATAGCAACTTGATTGAAAACTTGAAATGTTGAATATGTTGAATTTAATGTCCACTAGGACTCATATGCCAGTCTGGATGATTTAGTCCTAGATTAGGGTTTTTGGGCGGGAATAGAAATATGGCAACGACAAGTCTGAAACTCCTAAAAACTATAAATTTTACTATACTAGGACTCATACGTAGAAGTGGTGTATTAGTCCAGTTTGGCCTTTTCAGAGAATCCACATCTGAATTTTCTCTCCAACCTCCGCTCAATCTTCTCAACCTAGTTCTAAGATTAGAAAGGTTGAATTCTACCTTACAGATGTCTTTCAATGATCTCTTAGATGATGTGACAACTTTAAAAACTTTGAACACTTGACAAATTTTCTCCAATCTTGCTCTTCAATGTGTCTTCAATGTATGTCTACAAATCACATACTAAAGAGAGGGAAAATATTGTTTTGTTAGTAGAAAGGAGTTTGTCTTGGTCAAACCTTGTTTTGGTAATCAAACCTTGTAATGAAATCAAATGAAAAGAAGGAATGATGAATGAACAAAATGTGATGTTACAACTCACCAAACCCTAGCAATAAAGTGTTGCAAACATGTATGAAATGGATCCAATGGATGTAAATCTTGACTTTTGTTTGAATGCAATAGATCTTGAATTGAATACTTGCTTGAATCATGAAACCCTACTTCACAATTGTTAACTCAAAAACAAACATGATGCATGATGATTTTGACATGATGTTTGATAATTGAATAATGCTTCAAAACACTTGACAATCAGCCCTTGAATGCTCTTGTGAACTCTTGAATGCTTTTGTAAACTCTAATTTGCTATAATGCATGAATACTCAAGTTGTTAGATCACTTGTAAACTTGCTAGGTGAAAATGAGTGAAATAACCTTGTATTTATACTTGTTTATGCCAAATTTCTCAAAATTATAAAATAAAGAAAAATAAACTCTTAAAAATAAAATATAACTAGGCTTTAATAATATAGATTTATCTCTACTTAGAACTTTGCTTTGAAAGTATGTAAGAAAATAATAATTGTTAAATTATATAAAATAAAATGAATAAATAAAACTTTAAAAGTAAAATAAAATAAATTTTTAAATAAATATAATTATTGAAAATTGACATATAGAACAAAATTTGATTTACTTATATCTATTATTTAATTAACTCAAAATTGTCTTTTTTCCTTTGTACAAGCATAATATTTTCTTGTACACAATCTTTTCAAATGCCGTTTTCTTTTGCGTTGCCCTTGTCCACACCAAACCTTCAAACTTTGTTGCCGACTGGCAAATAATTTTGTGAGGAATATTTTAATCCAAACGTGAAAATGAAAGTATAATTTTAGTCGGAAAAATTAAATTTATTTTAACCATGTACTCGTGCCTGCAGAATCGGAACTTGACAATTAGAGTAAATAATTTTGAGAAAAGTTGATGTCCATACTCCTTCGGATAATGACACAGCTTGGATATATCGAAACCCTCACTCACCACCAAAGATTTCAATCTTTCTTGCTTTCCAAATATTTGTGACACTGGGCCCTGCCCACTCGCTAACCAATTTCTGCCTCCCAAGACCCTTTCACAAAATGTAAATAACAATGGCGTGGTTGGATTTATTGCTTTACTATATATCAATGACGAACATAGATCGGTAATATTGAGTCATCAATAGTTGAATACCTCGAACAGCCGGCTTCACCTTCGGATTCCGATTCTTTAAATATGATTTGCTTGAGCGTGCAAGTCTTATAAATTATTGCTGAGAAGCCAAGAAGTTCAGTTGTGGCATTCTTTTCAAATTGAATTCGTTGCCCACTTGAGAATGACGATGAATCGTGGAAATGATGACACTTTGCACGCAGTTTTGGTGCCCTTTCCTGCGCAGGGTCACGTCAACGCTTTGATACATGTCGCCGATCTCTTGTCCGCTCGGGGATTTTTCATCACTTTCGTCAACACACAATGGAGTGAGAAATGCATGCTTGGAATTGCAGAGCACAAGTCGCAACTGCAGCATTCCAAAGCCAATTTTCAATTTTTTTCATTCGCGGACGGTTTACCGCCAGAGCACAACTGCACCACCTACCTGAGTGAGCTACTGGAAATGGCATTCCTCCCATCACCTGCATAGTGGCAGACTGTTGCATGTCATGCACCACATCAGTGGCCGCTAATTTGAGAGTGCTAAGAGTCATCTTCTGGCCTCTTTGTGCCGCTACCTCTATTGCGCAAAAATACGCTAATTCTCTCCTTTCCTAGGGCCACATTCCTTTCAAAGGTATTCTTCTGCTCTACTCTTAATATTAACTTAAATTTTTCTTTTTCTCTAGTTTGAGTATTGACTTGGAGGTGTGATGGTTTCAGTGAGTGAAGGAAAATGTCCAGAGAAAATGATCACTAGTCTACCTGGGAATATACTAGCGCTATGGCCCACCAATCTGATATCGTTCTACCATGAGTAGTTTAAATCGAATCCCATTTACGAAGGGTTGTTGTTTGAGTCGCGAATGTGTGATACGGGGGAGTACGTGCTTGTGAACACCTTTGAGGAATTGGAAGGGAGAGAGGCGATAGCGGCACTGTCTATCAAGGGGTGTCCATCTCTATCAATAGGCCCTGTGTTTCTCCCTAAATTTTTAGGAGGGGAGAACTCAACACTGAGCAACATGTCTATGTGGGAGGAAGACGATAGTTGCTTGGACTGGCTAGACAAATGACACCCGCACTCTATGTTGTATGTTTCATTTTGAAGTTTGGCACTCAAATCGCAAGAACAGTTGGATGAGCTGGCGTTGGGTTTGGAACAGAGCGGGCATGCCTTTTTGTGGGTTCTTCGCTCTGACATTGCTCAGGGGCAAGCTGTTATTTTTCCTGAGGGATTGGAAGAGCAAACCAAAGATCATGCGTTGATTATTAAATGGACACCGCAATTAAAGGTGCTTGCATATCCTTCGGTGGGAGGATTTCTGACACACAGTGGATGGAATTCAAGTATAGAAAGCATAAGCATGGGAGTGCCCATGATTGGCTGGCCTTATTTCAGTGATTAATTCCTCAATTACAAATTTTCCAAAGAAATATGGAAGGTTGGGTTGGATTTTAAGGATGTGGACATTGATGACGGGAGATTGGTGACGAAAGAAGAGGTGGAGAGTGCAGTGAGGAGGGTGATGTAGGGCAAGGAGTTGCAAAAGAAAGTCGCCGAGTTGAAGGAAGCAGCAACTAAAGCAATGATGGTAGGAGGCTCTTCTTTCAACAACATAAATACCTTCATCCAAGATATGCTCAACCATGCCAAATCACAGTCACAGTCATTGCAGTCCGACGAATCAATGGACAAATATGAAAATGGGCTATAAAATTGTGTCTAATTGGTTGTTATTGTTGTCATTGTTGGATAATGACAACAATAATAGAAATACACCAAAATCTAATCTTGAAAAAATAAAACAATAAAAATAAAGGAATAAAATAAAGTTGGTTTTTTTAATATTCATTTTGAAAATATTATATACATTTTGTTATTTTGAAGGAAAAATCAATATAATTAATTGTAATTGAATAGCAGCAGCTATGTGAAGATTGCAATCAATTTCTCATAAGGATACTCATGTTTCCTTGATATATTGTCAAAGTTTTATCATTATTTTGTTATTCCATTTATTTTTTCGGTATATATTTGCAACTAACTTGTGCTGCAATATTATTTTTGTATATTTTACATTTTTGTTTCCACAACAAGTAGTATCAAAGCATTTATTTTGCAATGTCTGTATTAGGATTTAGTGTTTGTTTTGTAGCATCAAATGGTGAAGGTTTCGAAAACAAGGTTTGAGGTGGAAAAAATTAATGGGAAGAATAACTTTGAGCTAAGGAAGTTCAAGATGCATGATTTGTTAGTGCAACAAGGATTACACAAAACATTGGTAGGGATGTCTAAGAAATCTGCAAATATTACTAATAAGAATTGGGAGGATCTAGATATAGGAGCTCTTAGCATAATTTGATTTTGTTTAGAAAAAAAAATATTTTAAATATTATTGGAGAGGAAACAACAACAAAACTATGGAGTAAAATGGAAAGTCTTTCTATTAACAAATCCTTGACAAATCAGATCAACTTGAAGAGATAGTTGTATAGTTTACAAATGAGAGAAGGTATAAAAATTGTTGATCATTTAAATATTTTCAATACTCTTATATGTTAATTAGTTAGTATGAGTGTAAAATTCAAAGATGAAGACAAGACAATTGTATATTGTGTTCATTACCTAAATCCTAGAATCACTTAGTCACTTATATTAGCTTTAACACAATTGACACCCTTGAATATGATTTTATTGTGGGAGTTTTGTTGTCTAAAGAGGTGTGGAGGAAATCTAACATAGAAACCTCCACATCAGAAGAAATGGTGGTTAGGGGTCGATTAATTCAAAAGATAAAAAGGGTAATGGAAAATGTTGGTACTACAATAAATCAAGGCATCTCAAGAAAGATTGTTGGAAGAGGAAAGAAGGCAATAATAACTCCAAAAAGGAAGCAAATCTAGTTGAGAAAAGTTCATATATGGTTGATGAATTTTTATCTATTTGTAATTTCTTACAATATCATGAGGAATGGTTATTAGATTCTGGTGCTTCTAATCACATGTGTCCACATAAGAATTCATTTTCTTCTTACCAAGCTATTGATGGTGGTGTTTTTATTTTGGGAAATAATATTTTTTGTAAGACTATTGGGATTGGGAGTATTAAGATTAAAATGTTCTTTGGTATTGTGAGGACACTAATAGAGGTAAGACATGTACCAAATTTTAAAAAAATAATTTCCTTGAGATTTTTGGATTCTAGAGGTTATAAATTTAAAAGTCAAAGTGGATCATTGAAAGTCTCCAAGAGAATTTTGGTGGTCACGAAGGCTACAAATATTAGAAACATGTCCAAGTTAGAAAGGAGTACTATATTAAATGAAGCAATAGTAGTATTTGAGGAAACAAATGAATCTACTAATTTATGGCATCCACGGCTGGGTCATATGAGTGGGAAAGAGTTGAAAATACTATTAAACCATAAGTTACTTCCAAATCTAAAATCTTTGAATTTAAATTTTTGCAAGCATTGTGTTTATGGTCCTAACTTAGAAAAAAATTTAAAGCAGGTAGTCATACAAGTAAGAGTCTTCTAAATAATATTCATTCAGATATTTTTGGGCATTCTAAATTGGACTCCAAATCTTAAAAAATTATCTTTGTTAGTTACGAGGACGTAATTAAGGGATATAGATTGTGAGATCCTACTACCCACAAAGTCATCATTAGTTGAGATGTCTTTGGTATAATCCTCTCATAAAATCAAATATATTAAATGTTAAAATAAAAAATTTACATGAAGATTTGGATGAGGAGATATATCTAGAATAGTCATAAGGGTTTATTCAAGATTGCAACAAAAAATTTGTTTGCAAACTCAAATAGTCATTGTATAGCCTGAAGCAAACTCCCAAGCAATGTTCTAAGAAGTTTGATTCCTTCATGATGAGACAAAATTTTACAACTTGGAGTGAGTATGACCAATGTGTTTACTTTTAAAAAGTTTGAAAATTTGTTTATTTATTATCTTGGTATTATGTGTTGATGATATGTTTGTAGCAAACAAAATCATAGATGAGATAAATAGTTTAAACATTCAGATGGTTAGGAATTTTCATATGAAGGATCTAGGAGCAGCAAAATAAATCTTGGGCATGGAAATACATAGAGATAAAGAACATGGTAAACTTTGGTTATCACAACAGAAGTATGTGGAGAAGATCCTTGTAAGATTCAGTATGAAGAATGTGAAACTAGTAAATATCCCTTTAGCTTCTCATTTTCATCTTTCTTCAAGTTTATGTCTTAGTAATAAAGAAGAAAATAGTTATACATCTTGTGTATCATATGTCAATGTAGTAGGAATTTTAATGTATGTGATGGTATATACAAGACTAGATATTTCACATGCACTTGTTGTTGTCAATAGATACATGGAAAATCTAGGTAAAGAGTATTAGGTAGCAGTGAAATGGGTGCTTCAATATCTTAGAGTACAATGTTAGAATTATGAAATATATGAGCCACAAGATCAAATAATGAAAAAAGACACCTTCCATGCAAGAGAGATGCAAACAATAATATGCAATATTCCTCAACAAGAAAAAGCTATAGAATTTAAGAGAGAAAATCTCAAGAGTATTACATAGTAGGATAATACAGTGAGGGTTAACATAGCTCTAATAATACAATATAATGTAATGATACAAAATGATCTAATAATAGCTTTCTAGTTAACATAGTAAATCACTCCTAAGTTTAGCTTAACTGCATGAAAATAAATTAGACTAATAATTGATTAAGGATTAATTAATTATTAGTTAATGCATGATTACTATAACACTCCCCTTAAGATAAACTTAGGGAGTAGTTAAAAATCCTAAAATGATAATACAAGATGGGTCCTAGAAAATAAAGCCTAGTGAGGTACCCATGTACAAATAAAAGATCTCTCAAAACTCGAGAAAAGGGAGAAAAACTTATGGGAAAACTCCTCTCCGAAAAAGAGAAAGGTGAATGAAGGACTAAAAAGGCCTCCAAATAAAGGGGAAGGACTAATAAGCCTCCAAAAAAAAAATGTCAAACTCAATAGGATCTGATGGAGGAGTAGTAGGAGTAGTTTAACTATCCTTGATAGATTTCCAAATACCAAACCCTAGAGAGGTTAGATGGGCTTACAATCTTACTCTCCAAAAAGGTGTAATTTATTTCATAAAACCTAGGTGCCTTATAAGATCCATCATGTGACATCTCAAAGCTTCCTCAAGTATTTAAGCTCCTTTTGAGGAAGTTGGCTCTAATACCAATTGTTGAACACACCCTGATACTAATAGGGGGTGACTCAGTATCTTCAAAACTTTGACCCAAGTTAGCACAATGCAAATTGTGTCTTCTAACAAGATTAGAAACCCTTAAATAGACCAACAAATCTTAATAAAATTAGTAGAAATGAAAGATAAAGTAATGAACACACATGCACAAGATAGCACCAGATATACATGGAAAACCTAAGAAGGGAATTCTCACAATATATGAATAAGATTGCAATTTGTTTTAAGGCTCACTTCCTAAGGAAGCACACTGCTCCTTGAAGGACTTGTAGGCTAAGGTGCACAACCTTATGGAAAGATATAAGGAATTGTAGGTTGAGGCACATAAGCTTAGGGAAAGATACAAGGACCTGCAAGGGAGACTAACTATCTCTAAGCAAGATACATGAAGATTTGAATTTACAATATATGTCAACAATACCCTTTGCTAACTAAGGCATTGAAGTGCATCACAACTCTCATTAACTAATACACTATTCTACTCTTACACCACTTGCAACTAATTTTTTCTGCTATTATATCCTCCAAAAGTAAGGAAAATGTCAAATTACATCAGCTAGAATAGGAGACAAGAAATGACCTCAACAAGTCAACCATAAAAACATGAATGCAATGAAATAAGTCCTATCCAGGAAATAGAGATGACTTAAAAACAACTTGTTACATCTTCCAATGTGATCCCAAATATCAAACACACTAGTGCATAGCATCCCAAGTCGACAACAAGGAAACCTATAGAAGAAATGTGTAGCACATTACTTGTCAGCCTAAAAACATATCTCCCAATTGAATTTATTCAATGCATTTCTCAACACCTGATAGGGTAGGACCCAAACTCATATTAACACAACCTCAATTGGTGGTGCATACCCCAAGGACATAGCACAAGAAAGAGAAAAAATCATGTCAACTAGACATCCACAAATCACTCAAATAACCAACTCAAGAAATATGCAACACCAAATAGATCAACCATTTATATGTAGATGACAAAGTGACATTCCATAAACATTCAACAACACTTCCATATACGTTTTTCACACTGTCATGCCAAAAATAGCTAGCGCAAAGTAAATAGAAACATAACACTTCATCTTGAAAGCCCAAAAGACACAACTATGAGATAGAACATTTATAGACCAACTTGTAGTAAAATTCATCATATGAAAGTTAGACTAAGACACTACATAAAAACTAAAAGCACATTCACCAAGCCATAGGAATAGAAAAAACAATGTGGAGAAATACAAAGCATCTTTCGGACCAATCCAAACAAGCAACCAAATTTCCAACCCACAACAATTATCAAGGACCTCCTCAACAATACAAGTGACCTAAAAAGATAATATGGCAATGTCCATAGAACATAAACACTAAATCCCAAACCACAAGACCATATCTTCAAAGGTGAAGGAATGAGAAGCATTCTCCTAATCAGTTTTCAAAGCAATTTTTTGTGGCAGAAACACCAACTTCTAGAGACCATGACGTTCTTGCAGCAACACATACTTCCTCAAAAACAACAAGAGAGGGCATACAACATACTAAAGACCATCAATAGCATATCCCCAACGTCATCATTACTTCTAATCCTCATCTTAATACTTATAATTCTTATTTTAAGTAATACTTCTAATCTTCATCTTAATATATGATCATGGTATCATCTCTATTAGTAACAAACTTTCTTAGTGCTACTTTAATTGACATCAAACAAGGCATGACATCCAATCAACAACATAGCTATTAGCACATCATCATAGTATACCATCAACTTACAAATGTAAGCATCAATAGCAATCCAAACTAAGTGTTGACATCAATGAAAAACATAGGTAGCATATGTGCAACAACCATCACCATACAACCCCCATCACCAAATGAAAAAGAAACTTTAGAATATGGAACACAATTTTTTTTTAATGGTAAATCTTTTTTAATTGGAAAATAATTCTATTCATCCAATTTTAAATTCGTGAATACATTACAACCAATGATGTGGTTAAATCACTCGTATTTTATGAATTATCAATCCCATGCATTTCAATTCACCACCAATTTATTTTATGAGGCATATGTAACTAATAATTTTGTCATAACAAACTATGCATTTCCAATGGTCTGGACAATTAGTATTCTTCCTAGAATCTCAAAAGCATGTATTAAATCACCCACATATTTTCAAATATTATTAAAATAACAATGTGTATTATGACACCTTTTGTCAATAGCATTAAATGTTCACTATGTCTAAAGACCCATTTCACCAATAAAATTTACAAATAATTGTGTTTGAGGACCTATTTCACCAATAACATTAAAAATAGTTACACTTGAGGACACATTTCATCAATTACATTAAAAAAATAATTGCATATGAGGATTCATTTCGCCAATACTATGATAATTCCATGCTAGTTGTAGGGCCATGATCACCTTGAAAATTACATAACATGTGTTCTGTTAAGGTTTGATTCATCCAATATTTAAATGTATCATTGTATAATCATGTGAGGTTTGCCAATTTTTTATTATACTATTTAAAAATCCCACGGAATTTGCCAAATGTGGATTGATATAAATACAATCAAAACTCTAATTTATTTTTACACATTTTGCTTAGTTTTAAACTTGTGAGCTCTTGAATCGAAAGTTGGAATAAGTTGATCATAAGCAAGTTAAAAACTTACAACTACAAGAATTTTACATTAATGAATAGCGAATCAGTGAAAACCTAAAGGTAAGTGATAATTTTGTAGTGTTATAAGATTTTTATCTCTTTGTCATTCTTGCTTAAATCTTAAAGGTGATATTGAGTAGGGAATATGACCTATATTCTATGTCCTTAAACAAGAAGACATTTTTTGGTAGATTTTATTTTGTGAGAGATAAAGATGTTAAGAAGTAGGTGCAACAAGAGTAAGACTCCTCAGGGTGGTGAAAGGAGGCCATCAAAATTCCCAAAACTTAAAGTTACCATAAATTCTTACTTTGGCAATGTTTATGATCCATCAAATCAAGATAGAACTACATCATCAACTCTTGCAGCAAATATTAATGAAGAAGGCACTGGCAATACCTCATACAAAGATTGGAATAAGTTAATTGAGTTATATGAGGATGAAAATGCCATAGAAGATGTTCCAAGGGATACCTAGGGTAGCCAAAATGAATTAATTAACTTGGATGAAAATTTTGGCAACATAGATGATGTTTTTGCAAGGAAGATGAGAATAGGTAAAATCAAAATTGGGGTGCAAGTGGGATATGCCACAGAATTTTCAAATTGATTGGGTATCAAAGTACCCATTCATTGAACTAGTAGAGAATGCAAAAAAAGATGAACCTCTAATAGAATGAAAGTGTAAGATTTGTAGTTGGAAATATAAAAGAGACAAGAAATTGCAACTAAATCTTGACACTATAGAAAAGCATATCAATAAATTTTATGAAAAATAAATCATAGAAAAAAGGGGAAATCAATAGTAAGATGGAAATAAAAGGAAGAATATCTTCATGTTAAGCATTCCCTTGAATATGATCAACATATACAAAGAATGATGAAGTTTGTTGAATGTGGAGGCTCAATTAAAGTTCAATTTGGAAAGATAATGGCAGGAACACAACTAGAAAAACTATTCAATTGATTGTTCTTTTTTATAGTTTGTTGAGAGGGTGTCCTATGATAGACTACCAAAAATATAATAATTTATTATCTTTATTATGTGTTCTTTAATTTCCTAGCACAAATTGGTCAATAAACTCTAGATGGGAATGGGAAAGTTACCTTGTTGAGATGGAAAAACAATATTTACAAGAAAAAATAAAAGATTCAACCCTCATTACATTATCTTTAGATGAAGCAATTATGATAGATAATACTTCTTGGGTATGTATGCATGTGTATACCATACACTAATATGTCTGCAACCTCATCTACTTTGTGTTCATAAAATGAAGGAGATTTTGACTTCAAAAAATTTATTCAAACTAGTTAAGAAATCTTTGAATGAGATTGGAGGTATGGATGAATTCACAATTTCCCAAAAGTTCGTGTGTGTAAGAGCTAATGGACCTTCAGTAATGCAAGGTCATAAGAATAGTCTTTACATAAAGTTAAAAACTACGTGTTCACCATACATGATTGTCATTCATTACATGGCCCATAGAATAGATTTAGCATTTAAAATTGTAATCAAGTTTCCTTCATTATCAAATTTTGAAAATCTAGTTTGCGAGCTCTACTCATACTTACATCAAAGTCCCCAAATGTTTTGCAGAATTTCAAAAAAAAACCATGGGAATAACAAGAAACAATCTTGTTAAGGATGTTTCAATACCAAATGGATCTCCTTGCATGGACTAGTGTAATGAGTTTTTCCAAAATATCATTCCTTGATTGGAGCAATGTACAAACATCACAACATAGTAGACAAAGCTCTTAACTTCTTACATAGGTTAAGCGATATAGAAACACTCTTAACTTTATCTAGTATTCTCCCCATGCTAGATGAAATGAACAATCTTTTGAAAAATCCAAAGATATAACTATGTATATTAATGAATATATTCTAAACTACAAAGAATGTTTGCATGACCTTTCATAATCGATATCTATCAAATTATCCATTTTGAATTTTGAAATTTATAAGCTGGTAGTTAAGTATATATTTCAACAATCTTGAGTTTTTTTATAGTTGAATGTAAACAGGGAGTTATGTGTCTTTGTACATGGATTTGAGATACCAATGAACCATTGTAAGTGGTATTTTAAAATCTATTGCAAAATCCCTTTCCTAAAAGATTATTGAATTATTCCCTCAAGATGAAATACTTGAAACCATGTCTATTGTGTATCCTCAATTTTGGGTCCCAAGCCACCATCCACCAGAATCATTTCATATCTAAAAGTAATTACCTCGGGTGAACACTTTTTGAAATTTTCAAAATACAACATGAACAAAAAATAGAAGGAATTATAAATGAAACTAAGCTTAGAGAACAAAGCTTCTCATTTTGCACAAGTATGATTGACCAATTTGACTCCATGGAGAATCTCATGCAAATAGGATCAATAATAAGGGTTTGGGAAACTTTTGGTCAGAGTAAAATATTGTTTGATTAATTATTGAAATATTTCACACTTGCTAATTTATGTCAAACAATGATATTGGGGTCAATGGAGGATGAGAGAGTTTTCAGTGGATTGGATTTTTTGAAATCAAAGGTAATAAATAAACAAGACAATAATTTAGAAATTTTCTTGCGGATGTATTCAACTAGGTATGGTATCTTAAGTTTTCCTTTGGAAAGGGCACTCACAATTTGGAAGTCCATATGTGATAGAAGAGGGTTGTGCAACACTTCAAACGTTAGTGGCAGTGGCACAAATGACAATGACACAATGAATGTTGAACTAGAGATGCAGTTAAGCAAATGTATGTAGGGAAAAGAAAAGGAAGATCAGACTCAAAGTCAAGATCACTCTCAATCTCATCGTTAGAGTGAGGATTATGAGGTGAGTTAGAAAATGCAAGAGATTTAGTAGCTTTTAGGTATATATACCACATTTCATGAATCATATTCCAATTTATCCTTGACAATATTTTATATTGTATTCCATTAATTGTTAATCAGATTGAATAAATTAATGTACTAATATTTTCCACTATTTCAAATTTCTAATGTAGATTCTAGATTCTAAATTTTAGTTGTTTAAGGATTTAGCATTTACTAGATATTTAAATTTTATATTGCATTTCATGGACCATAGATTTTGTAGACATGGAAAATATACCAATGCACTTGATCCCAATTCACTAACACCATTTCATCCTAAATCACCTTCTTAGCTTATCATCACTCTTCATCCCTTAATTAAATAAATAATCATTTATCTGATTAAGGCATTCTCTCTTGTTAATTAAATCAATCACTTTGATCTAATGTATCTATTTAACTAAATAATTCATTTTATTTGATTAAATCTCTAAAGTCATCTTATTAAATTAAATAAATTAAGTCTTATTTGATTTAATTTAACATTCATCCCCTTCAATTAAATAAATCAAAATCTTTATTTAATTAGTCTCTAAATCACATTTTTCTCATTTTGATTTAAATGAACCCATAAATCTAAATCAATTAGTCACATCATCAAATCCCTCATTAAATTAATTGGCCCTTGATTAATTTAATTCTAATCCATGTCCCATCAGATAAGCGGTTGGTTTCGTCCTCGGCGCTTACGAAGCGGGGATCATTTGTTGAAGTGCGTCCGTGGTTTCCATGTTTCAACAGACGTTCTGAATGGCGAATTACGACCGGTAGTTTGGTCAATTCGCGTGAAATGAACATGTTTTCCGGTTGCTTTGAAGGCGTTCTTCAAAGGCCCGCGCTCTGTGGTGGCGTTCTCGATTGGTGGTGAATGGATGTTGTTCCGTTTTGATCCATTATCGTGGATCAGGGTTTTCTCTCCGGATGGCGTCGGTTTGGGCAGATGGTCTGCCAGACGTGGTCGTGGAAAGGCGGGACGCCAGAATTCGCATCGGGGATTAGGAACCGAAACGCACAAATTTTGAATAAGTTATCTATATTATTTCAAAAATATCGCAAAATCGAATCATAAAAGTGGATGCAGTTTCGCTTCTGGATTTTAAAACTCGTGTTTAGTAAAATTTTAAAGAAATTTCAATGCAACTAGATACCGCCATTCAGGAAAAATAAATTAAGTGTATCATCTAACCACCTAACCCTGTCCGTTAGTAATATTTTATAAGATTTTGTTCCGTGAGGAAAATAAAGTAGGGACTATGTCCAGTGATGCATTTTTGTAATTTTTTGGTAATAATTAATTACATGATTTTTTTGTTAAACTTTAAAAATATAAAAATTTGGTATGTCATCTCTGCATTAGATTAATTCAAAACTTCTAGAAATTGAATTTTTATTTTTTAATCCTAATTATGTAGGCTTATGGGAATTTGATGCGTAACATGGATTCAAAATGTGATAAGTTTGAAGCTATAGTTTTTTCCAGTGTACCTATCAATCTGATAGTTTGGATTTGTAATTCAAATGTAGAAAATGAATAATAATTAATTATTAAATTCAAAGTAAAGAATAATTTATATTGGTCAGAGCTAAGATCTCCTTTTAGAGGCCTTTTCATTTCATCAGATTTGGGTTTAAAAGTGTCGTCCAGCCTACCCTACAAATACCTATCATATTGCCACTTTTTGGCCCATCATGATCCTACACATACCCCAATTTCAAACTCAAGCATATCCATTTTCATCAATTTTATCAAGTTTGTAGCTAGGTTATGCAAATTTTTCATCATGGAGCTCAATTGAATCTTCATCAAAGTGGATCACTCATCAACATTGCATCATAGGAGTTGGGAAAGGGCCAATTTCCACATCAAATTGGCACCAATTCCCCCATGGGATCAAGAATTTGCTTGCTTAATTAAGATTTCATTGCTTTCTCATTGTGTTCTTCAATTTTATTTCCTATTTTAATCATTGCTAATGGATTTCATGGGGAATCTTGATTCTTACTTGCATTGGATCTAATGTTGTGTTTGTTTATTGTGCTTTGCAGGTGTTAGGATCGGGGTTCTATAGATTCATATCCCAACATGTAGTTGATGATATTTTATATTGTATTCAATAATTAGGAATCAAATTGAATAAATTGATGTACTACTATTTTCTATTGTTTCAAAGTAGAATCTAAATTTTAAACCTTCTTTTCAAATTGGTTAGTTAGTTATTAAACACAATTTTCATTTTCATTTATTAATTAATATATTATTAATAATTACATATTTTAATTGTGTAATATTGATCAGTTTTACATGTACTCAATGATTCATCATTCAACTCAATGCTTAATAACATATTAACAACAATAGAATATACAACATTAGAAATCATTAATGTGCATCTAGTATTAGAAATTAGAGTTTTTCTTGAATTGAGGAAATAAATGACACAAATAATTGAACACATTATTGAATTTGAGTTTTGTATTGATTTTCAAATGAAGAATTCAAAGACAACTTTGCACAAAGATGAGTTGGAAACTCATATTATCAAATGATTCTATCAATTTTTATAGTGTGTTCCACTATTCATCTAATGGAAGTTCCGTTTATTATAACTAATAATTTCTAATTTGAAAATTTGTTCAAAATTCATGATTAAAATTGGAGCTTCACTTGAAATTTTCAATCGAATTTGCATTCAAGGTTATCAATGATTTGATGGAATCCAAATAGTTCACCTCATCTAGGTTCTAAGGAAATTGGTCCAAGTCAAAATTCCTTGTGTCCTCCATCTTCTTTCTAAAATCATCATTTCTAATGAATCGTTTTGTGTCAAAAGTGTTAGAGATTTAGAGATTTTTGCACTATGTTGTCATTGATGTCAACCCCTAGTGTGGATGTGATGAGGAGTCGTGTTGAGAAAGTGTTACATATATTGATGTCAACCTCTAGTGTAGTGTTGAGAAGGTGTTGTTTATGCAGCATGTTCACTTGGTTTCCAAGTGTTGAGAAAATTTGAATTAAAAAGTGTAAAAGGTAATAGTGGTGTGTTATATGTTGTGCTCCGCATTTCTTCATGGTTGAATATGTGCTTATGTGGGGTGAGTGCAGGATCATTGGGGTCCAACAAGTGGTGATGTGACAAAAAAGTTGACAACTTTTTTTAATCCAAATTTGATGAAACAAAAAGGGTTTATTGAGAAAATTGTCAACTTTCCAAAAATATAAAATATGTCTTATTTGGAATTAAATAGATAATTATTATTTATTTTGTACATATATTCCAACTAAAATATTGATTGATAGGTTGATTTAAAAACATCTATAATTCTTAAACGATTTCACATTTTTTTAATCCAAAAGATGTGGCACATTCTATGCTTCCCATACTATAGGATTTTAAAGAAAATTTGAATTTCATAATTTTTTTACCAAGTTATGGTGGTTAGACAAACAAGTTTTAATATTTTTAAAAATTTCTGATAAAAAAATTCATAACTAATTATTTAATTACAAAAAAATGTGGCACATTCGAGCATGTGTCTACTTATATTGAAAGTTTCAAAAAATAATATTATTTTTTACTTGCACTTAGGTTGGTTAGACATACACATTTTTTTTTTTTATCCTGAAAATTTAGTACTACTACATTGAAATTTCACATTTTCACCCAATAGATTTACTTTTTTATTAAAAAATGCTAGTATCTTAGAAACTACATTCAATTTTCTACAAATTCTATTCTTACATATTTTTCAAATTATGTTAATAACTTATTCAATTTTTTATGTCAAGTTTTCTAACTTTGTTTTTCTAAATTATCATTGCCACTTAAGGGCCTATTTTGGACCCCCATGATCCTGCATTGACCCATGGTTTGGCTATGATGATCAGTGGTCTTCGAAGGTGTTATATCTAGAGTTTTAGGTTCTGAATCATATAGTAGTGGAAGTTGTGTTTGACAGAGTTTATTGCTAGTGTTTCCAACTAATTATCTAGGTTTTCCTAAAGATTAGTTACTTCTTATACACAAAAACCCTAGGTCAATGGCCAACAAACAAGAGACAAATTTTCATATTCTCCTCTACAATTTAGGCTCAACAAAACCAAGGTGGGTTTCTTTGTAACATCATGCAACAACTACAACATGCAATGATGCCTTTGATAATAGATTCTTCACACTAATATGGAAAAAGGATAACCTTGTGGGCTAAATCATCTCAAGAACCCTCTATATTTTCTGACTCCTTGCGGTGTGGAAATGGACATAAAACAATAAAATTATAGAAAATTAAAGGTTTTGGTTTTGATTTTATATTTGATTCTATCAATTTTTTAGCTTTAAGATTTAGATTGATCAGTGCCTTATCCACATAGAGTCTAGAAGAATAGTAAAACTCTGACAATAGAGCAACCCTTTAGCTTCTGATGACCTTACTGCCTTACAACAAGAAACCAATAAATAAACAATAGTATCAAACTAATTGAAGATCCATATTGCAACACCACAACCCTAGATAAACGAACTGAAAGCAAGATTACTCTATTCCTTGAATAGAAACAAACAATTCATACATTCATTACACAAAATTTGAAATGTAAACCAAGAGAAAATCCTTTATTATATTTATTCAAGAGTAGTGAGTACAACAATGGAGAGAATGATAAAACTGATATACACCATTAACTATAATTCAAAGAGCATTTAGGTCATTTTTTGTTATTATAGAGAGAACTTTACAACATTTCCTCTTTAAGCTTTAGAGGAATCAACTATACAACCTAAGACCTATACAAAGACTTATAAAAACTAAGAGGTAGAACCCCTTGACTAAGGCTCAAAATTCCCTTTTATAGACACAAGGGAAGCAAAAAGCAAAAGGGATTATTCAACCACCAAAAGTTATTCAAAATTACAATAGAAAAAGTGGTTCAAAAATTTGTAACTGCTCCAAAAGTGGTTCGTAGATCACCTGCAACATTAGAGTCAGCATATGGTAGAAAATATTCAAAATTCCTTCCTACAACAAATAGGACATCTTTGAAATTCCTTGTATGACAAACCTATGCAACAGTTATATCTAGTGGTTGGAATTTTATTGAAACACAACTCAAGTTACATCATCCTACTCTTCCATGTGTTCTACCTGCTTTGTTGAGGTGTCAATCCTTGGTCAAAAAAATATATTGACCTCTTCCAAATGTTCCCTATAGTCATTTCCAATCAAAACTTGCACTAGGTCTGGAAAACCAATCAAACTATACTCCAAATTGATAAGTGCATCCATACTAGCATTTAACTGTTCACCATCAAATTCACCCTACTTATTTATCTTACTATACATGAGAGTGAGGAGGTTGGAAAACTTTGATCTCCACTCTACACATTCCACCATCTCCCCTCATTAACCATAATTGGAGGCATTAGAACTCCTCAAAGCCCTCAAAGGTGTTAAGCTCCCTTTTCATTAAATCTCTATATCTATTATGATAACTCATAATTTCATCCAAAAAATATAACTCCTTCACAATGTTAGACACAAGGATACTATCAAAATTTGAATTGCTAGCTAGCAATCTCAATAGCTCTACTCTCTGGGACACTTGAGTTGCATGCATTTTAATCTCATCCACATCTGGTTGTGAGTAGAGAAAGAATCTTTCAACCTTGCATAGTTATCCCACACCTTGTCTACATGGGAGGGAATCATGGACAACCTATACCCCAAAATGTTGTCCACCAAATCAAAGGTCTTCTTTATAGATTCTTCTTTTGTTGATCTAACCTCTATGGTTCTTTGTTTCAGCTTCTCCCTTAGTTCCCTTACCTCTACCTCCAATTTATTTATGTTGTGTGAGGCCTGAGCATCCTCTATTTGTTTTGGAGGAGCAAATGACCCCCATACTACATTGAGCCTTTGCTCTAGGTTTTGATTTAGGGCATTTTCCATGTCTAGATTAGCTTGCAACTTCTTCACAATTACTTCTATGAAAAGAGTTGCATTGACTATTAAAGAATTTTCTTGTACATAGCACTTGTGTCTCCAACCCTCCTAACAACAAGATTCTTGATAAGCTAATTTGTGTTGGATATAGACTGTGGCTTATTGGTCTCAAGTAAAATTGACCAAATAGCCAAGGTTTCATGCTTAGGGAAAAATCCAAATCCAAAGTAAAAAATCTATAGCATGTTCCTCTGATTTGAAAATTGAATCCTCGCCATGATGTTTCCTAATTGCATCAAAAGAAATGGTTGAGGAAATATCCCAGCCTAGTAGCAGTAGACATCCTGCTTCCTTCACTAACTTCATTCCACTCTCAAGAGTCATGCCTTCCATCTCTTGCTTTACCCTTTTCCAAAATTCCTCGATGGTGGCCTTTTGCTCCTACTCAAAGAAGCTACCTAAAGTGAGTGTTTCCCTTAACTCTTCTCCCTTGTAGGTCCTTGAACTCTTGGGTGTTGATAAATGCCTCGTCACTTAAGAACTCTTGGTTGGACTTTTCCCTTATATCATTAATAATGTCTCCACCAGTTTCAAATTTGATGATCATCCTATCATTTGTGCACCTCTTAATAAGAATCCTAGGAGGAAGAAGTTCCTATTGGATCATTAGTTCATCTTCATCCATCTCCTCATGATCAATTAGGTAGTCAACTACAAAACCCACAATTGGGCTCCCTTATATGCAGAAATGACCCTCTAAAGGATGGGTCAGGCTTCATCCTTTTATTCTCAACAATTTGTATCCTAGCCCATAGCTCCCTTCTCTTAGTTTCCTAGCTCTCTGAGGAGTAGTTCCTGGTTAGATCTTCAATGTTTTTTGGTACATGATGATAGGCTGACAACTTGTACATTCCCATTTCTTTTTTAATGAATCCTTTTGGATAAAATTTTTTTGGCTTTGTCTACCTTTAATTTTTCAGGGGAGCAATTTCTCTAGGATTATTTCTATACCATCCCCATTTAATGCCATAAAAACTAAAAATTCTATAGCAATAGGAAGAAGGGCATTTGTTTCTCATTATTCCTGAAATGAATCTCATTAGATCCATTAAGATGCCACATGATTTTAAGAAAGGCCAATCTATTAGGGACATCCTTAATATTTTACATGGGGTGCAACTAGGGTCTCAAAAACCCTTATTACAATAGTATCTGAATACAAGAATCAATCATCCTTGTTGTGATCAATCTTCTTCTCTAGGGTGAGGATGTGAGGCTTCAAGAATCTTCTTACCTCTTGTGAAAAACTCCAATTAGAGGAAGGGCCTATCCCATTCCTTAGAGGTTTGACAAAAAAATCCTCAAAATTAGCATAATTGGAACGCATACAATACTTGTCCCACAAGTATGCCCATTCTTGGATTGGTAGCATTACATTTTTTCCCTTGTGGCCCTGATTTACAACTGTGTTGAACATACTTATAACACTACATACAATAACATGTGCAATAGAATGGAATACTCTATGAAAGTTATAGGGACAAAGGGATCTCTTTTGATTACACAAAGGTACATGTACAATTGATTAGCAACATACCCTGCAAAGTTAGAGAGTATTTTGGCATCCCTACTCTAAATATGTACTTCCAATACCATCACATTTATAAGGATATATATCCTAATATCTATCCCTAAGACTTGTATTAATGAAAAGTAGGTATTTTGAAAGTAGGGATTGAAGATGTCGTAAACGAAGGGCTCCAAATTTCCCCTTCCGAACCTCTACAACTCTTTTCTTATCCCCTTTGTTCTAAAGCATGACAACCATTTGACCCTATAACTATCTATGTTTCTCTCATACTATTTTTTCAATGCAACCAAGTCAATTGGTAGATGTGCATTGGGATCTAATTCAAATACCCTGCATACTTGGTCTCTATCCAATGGTAACAATATATGATAGGTATTAATAGCAAATAAATGCCTAGAATTGGAGTCATATGCCATGGTTGGCTTCCTTCTCAATTCTTCATT
>VDFB02084415.1:0-10150 GCA_007258455.2 Sequoia sempervirens
TGTACCCCAATCCAGCTGCGTCGTAATTGGCGGAGTGTCGAAGCTAGGGTGATACCTAGATAGACATGAAGAGTTGGTCCGAGCCCTTCAGTATCTCGCTGGGGTTCCCGACTCACGCTTGTGACGGACTGGTGTTCACGGTTGTGCCTCACATACTAAGAGTATATCGAGGACTCCCCAGAAGCCTTGTGCATCCTAGATTAAGACTTTTCCTTGCCATACCCGTAATATTAATCATAGGATTGTGCTTGCTTGAGGTGTTATCTCGTGAAAAATCTATCAAATTTTTGATACTTTGGACTTGTTTTATCATTTTGTGTCCTTTCCATAGCCTTTGCCATCAAAAACCAAGCTTCGTCCCTGCAAAAATGCGGTAGCGCCCCCGGAGAAACGTGGTAGCGCCCTACGCAGAAAGGCGGTAGCGCCCTCGCAGAAATGCGGTGGCGCCCCTGATTTACTGCAGAAAGGCGGTAGCGCCCCTGATTTACTGCAAAAAGCTGTCTACGCCCTTGATTTTGCTGGACACGCCCCTGATTTTGCTAGAAATGCCCCTGATTTTGCTAGAAACGCCCTTGATTTGCTGCAGAAAGCTGTTTACGCCCCTGATTTTACTGCAGAATGTTGGCTACGCCCCTTTAACTTCCCGGGCCCACCATTTACAAACCGTACGTCGAATCAACTTCGTTCAAAAACCAAAGTTGCTTAGTTTTTCAAGCTCTACCTAGTGGTACCTTCTATTTCTTTCTATCAAAAATTTGACCATCCCAGGGCGGCCACGCCCCGCATCGCAGGGTGGACACGCCCCTAACTTCCCGGGGCCACCATTTACAAACCGTACGTCGAATCAACTTTGTTCAAAAACAAAAATTACTTAATTTTTCAAGATATATCTAGTGGTACTTTTTATTTCTTCCTATCTAATCAAACCAATCCATTCCTCTGATCATCTAATCAATCCAAGCACGCCAATCCGATCAAGTTCATCCAATCACAATTATCCAATCAACATCATCTAATCATTTGATCCTATCCCATCAAATTGATCTAGTACTTTAATCAAATTCATCAAATCATCTACCCGATCCAAGCATCCGTCTACCGAATCCCATCAAAATCAAAAGCAATCCCATCCAATCATCATAATCTGAGCTTTTGTCCAATCCTGATCTGAGCTTGACCAAAATCCTAATTTGAACTTTAATCCGTTCCCATCCAAAATCTTTTATCCATCCTCTTTATCCTTTTACCATCATGAATCCTCATCCTCCATCAATAGTAGTCAAGGGAAACCTTAATTACGTGGACGACGATAACGAAAGTCTTGTTGTCTTTCCGTCCTTGTCCACTGAATCTCCACCACAATCCATCCACCCCTTCCATTCCTTCCTTCCATCCATACTATCCTTACTCCACTATACCACCTTTGGCAATGGTATCCCTTCCTCTTCTTCATATTTGTCATGTCCTTCATCTACATCATCCCCTTACACAACATCTACATCCTCTTATCCTCATCTTCCATCACAACATTCCTATTACAATTCCCCATCCATGTCCCCCTATCCTAATCCTCTTTTCCAATCTTTCCACACTAATCCTACATCCACACCCTTTTACCTTAATCCTACATCCATGTCTCCTCATCCTAATCCACCATCCCAATACCCTTATTATAATCCATCCCCCACATCCTCTTGTCCCACTACACCACCTATATCCTCTTGTCCTAATCCACAATCCATGTCCCCCTATCTTAATTCACCACTCCAATATCCTTATCTTAACCCTCTACCCAATCCCATTCATCCATCTACTCCTAGACCTCCATCCAATCCTAGTCTTCCATCTACTCCTAGTCCTCCATCCAATCCAAATCCCCCTTTTACTCATAGCCCTACATTCGATCCCACTCCTCCATCTAACCCTAGTCCACCAATCCATAATCCCTCATCCATTTCTACCACCTTAGCCAAGCCAACCATATGCAAGTCTCTCATTTTAGAAGTTCTCCAAGGACTCATTACAAAGAAGCCATCCCCAACTCCACATCCTGAAGTCATGGAACCATGCCATCCCAATCCATCATCCACGGTCACTACTGATGAGAGCCTTCTCCATACCACACCTATCATTGTTGTTACCACCCCTAACACTGATCAAACCATTGAAACCATTGAACCCACTAAATCCATTGAACCCACATCTCCCACCATCACACCCTCTAAATCCATTGAACCCCACATCCTACCATCACACCCTCTGAATCCATCGAGCCCCCATCTCTTACCATCACACCCTCTGAATCCATCGAGCACCCATCTCCTACCATCACACCCTCTGAATCCACCAAGCCCCCATCTCCTACCATCACATCCTTTAAATCCGTTGAATCCATTGAACATCCACCTCCTACTCCAAGAGTCATCGAACCCATCGATGATGCCCAAATCCATTATAATGACTGCATCGAGTACTCCATCCTTCCATCTCCCCAACTTGAAGAGTCTCTCCAACACTCTATCATCCTTCCATCCACACAAGATGCATCATGCCAAGAGTCTAATCCAAAGCATTCCAACATATCCCCTTCTCTAGATCAAGATCCTACCATCCTATCTAGTTCACCTCAAGATTGCAGTCCCCCATCCATTCCACCCCATGATCCCCTTGTCTCCACCGATCCATCTTCATCCCCATCGCATGCGCCTGCTACCACAAATCCAGATCCTATCATATCCCCTAATCCCTCTCCTAGTATCACCTATCCACATGCTGCTATCCCACCATCTCCCTCTCATGATTCCCCATCATTGCCTCGAACTACTATACCTACATCGCTTGCATATCCCCTTGGTACTCTCACATTCTTCCATGGTGGTCTCCTTGCAAAAGAAAAACACAGTGTAGAAAACTGATGTTGGATATGAAATTTCTCACAAAGTTCTTGAAAATCTTGATTCTTAAAAGGTCTGTTGTTATTCATGATAATGGATTGGAGTCTTCCTCCCCCTGGCTGGGTCAAAGTCAACTTTGATGGCATGGCCAAGGGAAATCCTAGGCCTTTCAGGAGTGGAGGGTTGATAAGGGATGAGAATGGTGCTTTCATTGCGGCTGTTGTGGTTCCTTTAGGAACTCAGACCAACCATGTGGCTGAAGCCTCTGGTGTTTTCCAGACCTTGAAGTTGGCTAGCCAATTAAAGTATAAATATGTGTGGATTGAAGGGGATTCGAATAATATTATCCAATATCTAAAGGGTCGTCAGAAACCCTCATGGTCAATACAAAATTGGATATATCTCTCTAAGGAAATTATTAATACCTTTGAGAAAAGTTATATTACACATGCCTATCGGGAAATAAACACGGTTGTAGATTTCTTCGCCAACAAAGGTGTCAAAGCTTTGAAAAAGGTGATGTGGCAGGGGCAAGATGAGTTGGAGGTTGATGTTAAAGCCCTATTGATGTATGATCGTGCTCATGGGAAGGTGCAATTTACCATTCCATTGAATGATGGTTGAGTGTCCCCCCTTACAGTCTTGGGACTGCGTTTTAATGATTATTTTGAGTTGTCTGAGGGGTAATTACTTCATCCCCCAGTTGCATGTGATTATTATCACATGCTTTTTGGGCATTTTAAAAGTTTGTTTCTACAGGAATCTGGACTATTCTATTCCTTCTGGCGAAACGATGGGTGGCGAAAGTCGCAAAATGGAGCTAATACGCAGTGCACATATGAAGAGAAATCCAAAGCTATGGAAGAAGCTAGAGAATGGTGGCATTACTATTTTTATTGAAAAGCTCCATGACTGGGACCCAGAGGTAACTAGGGTTTTTGAGAAAGATTGGAAAAATGGTGAGATAAACCTATTTGGCAGACATGTTATCAATGAACAACTGATTGTTGAGGTTACTGGCCTCTCGATGGAGGGCATGAAATTCTATAGGGATAGGAAGCAATCTGATGAAGTGGTTAGCAAGTTCCCCAAGTCGGATGCTAAGAAGGAGGAGTTACGAAGGACCTCCAGAAGCTACTATGATACAGGGGTAAGTGCACCAAGATGGTCACACTTTTGTGGCCAAACAAGAAAAAAAAAAGCCATAACGTGAACGCGTTATAAGACGTTTGCGTTATGGCTCTTTAAAAGAAAAAAAAAAAAAGCAAATCCAAATATCATTTCTCATTTGGTTTTCTATCTTTAACCACTTCGCGACCAAAACCAGCCCTACGTGCTTTCGCATTCTTGGAAGCGATTTCTTCAAAAATTCATCAACGACAATTGGATTTTCTTCACAAATATGGTGCCACGACGACGAAGAGATGCAAGAGGTAAGTTTTGTTTGGTATTTGTTATGAATTTTTTAGTTTTAAATTGATTTTTTTTGTTTTAGTTTAGAAATGAATGACTTTTTTTTAATTTGTAGGAAATCCTCAACAAGAGGAGGAAAATCCTCAACCAAATCAGCCTCAACAAAATAAACCTCAACAAAATCAGCCTCAACAACAAAATCAACCTCCCCCACCATTCTCTCAATACCCTCTTGACACTCAAGAAAATTTGAGGAGTGAAATTGAAAACAATAGAAAGAAGTTGGGGATCTTAGCTAGTAAGGTTGAGTGATCAAAATTCTTCCAACCACAAAAGGCACATCTGGGAGATTCATTGGGGATTTGTTAAAAATGTGGTGTTACTTAACAAATATCTGGATGGCAAAGAAATAGGAGCTTGGCTTATCAGGGGAATATTATGCAAACAAATTATCATATAAACAAGTAAAAGATTTAAAGATTACTAAAGGCGATTTATGCTCTCTATTCACTAACCCTAAAACAAATCAAAATCTCACCCTCAATGCAAAGAGGTTTCCTATTCATTGGTGCCACCACCAAGAGATTAGGAACCATTTTTATGACAGATGGTATATAGTCTTTGATTACCCACCGTGCAATAACTGTGAAGTCCCCCAATATTTTCTTAGGAAATTATACTGTGAGTTTGTATTGAACCAATTCCTGAGTTATTTTGATATGAGGGAGTTTCAGGGGAGAGGTGGGGGGTCAGCACAGGATAGGCCTGGTGCACAGTTGGATCCTACACGACAGGGGAAACGACCTCTCGCTAGGCCACCTCGTGAGCAGATTGTGATGCCTGTAGTTGCAAAGGAGAGTGTTGATGTAGAGACTTTGTAGGCGATCACATCCTTGACTCGGAGTGTCATCCACCACACTAACCCCATTGTTTGCTCACTTGATCTAGGGGAGTCTTGATTGGTGGCCGGTGTTGTCGTCTTGTGGAGCCGCGTTGGTATGACCCTCTGAGGGCCCTCGGGGAGGTTGCTACCACGGGATCCCTTAATAGCTTCTCACATTGGCGTCGGTATGCATCTCTGAGGGGATGGAGAGGAAGTAGGGTGATGACATTGCATGATACTGCATATGGTATTGACAATCAGGTAAAATTCAACATGTTCATTGAATTTAGTTTATTAAATTTCGATTGTGAAATGCAAGATTAACTAATTTAGTTTTATTATTTTAATAAAATTGCAGGGTCACAGTGTTGACCCTGGGTACACCAATCAATCTACTTATTTTTGCAGTACACCTATCAGTGGGGTATGTAAAGTTAGTAAACAATTATAAATTTATTACATGTGTTAATAGCATTGTTTTACGAATGGTATTTGAATATGTGATTTTGGATGTTGAATAGGGTGTTGTTAGAGGTTTCAAGGAAACACCTCCGAGTGCAAGTAGATTTGCTCAAACTTTTCACTAAGGTAATATAGAATAAAGAGAACTTAAAGTTAATGAATTCTAAAAGTTTAATCTAGATTTGTGTATATATAGTCATAAGAGTATATGGGTTCACTAGGTTATTAATTTAGAAATCTTTTAAGAATGGTCCTACCATGATTGAACATCTTAGAATTCCTACACTAGCAAGCTATATATAATAAAAATTTAACATGGAACTGACAAAGGTAGAGCTACATTCTACTCCATCCTATATAATTTTTTGTGATGTCAAGGTAACCAAGAATAAGACTATGGATGTCCTACATGATGTCAATGTAACCAAAAATAAAACTTCTATCCTCAACCCTATCTATCAGCCAAGACTCCTTCAATATCTCCTAGATGCTTGGAGATGCTTTAGTCTAGGTCAAAATACCCTATACTCTCTTCATTTGTTGCATAGCTCATCAAGTTTCCCTATATGTTCTCTAACTAATCATGATTGCATGGAAAGAAGTTATAAGTACTCATTAATCTCTCAACTATTGGAGCCTCCTCAAACTTTCCCATAGGACATGGAAAATGCTTAGAAATGATTAAATTCCCTAATAGGGTGTGGGAGATCTTTTAGGAAAACATTTGACACTAATTTGATCCATTGAATTCTTATTCATTCTTATATATTCCTCAAATATACCTTACCACAATACCCTATCATACCTAAAATCTACTACATTCATGTCCTTGTTAGCTAGCATGTAGGTGATATAGTATGGTCCATGAATTTTTATGTCTTTTTTTTCATTTTTCTATACAGTCCTCTTTTATCTCACTACTAGGTCCTCACATAAAAAGAAAAGAAAAACATTACTTCTTTTTCTCATCTAAGGCCCCTAAGGTTTTAAAGCCCTTAGATGCAAGGATTCAAAGCACATCAACCATGTGAATTTTCTTAGACATCAAATTTGGTTACTTAATTTATCCAAATTTATCACTTTTCGTCTAAACATCCTCTTATCTAAGTTAATTAAGTAGTATTACTATTATTTAATTAATATCTTTAATTCTGCCAAATCCCTAAGGTATTTAATTAATAATTAAATACCTTACCCTCCTTAATCCTCTTTTCATCAAATAAATTAAATAATTATTACATTTATTTAATTCCTCACATGTCATTTTCATCTAATCCTAATCCATCTCCTAATCTCTTCATTAAGGATGTGCACATGCCTAATCCTTGATTGGGATGTGTCACATCCTCCAACTTTTGCAAGTTGGCTTCTAATCCTCATTTATCTTTTAATTGCCTAATTAATTAAGCCTAATCATTCTCGAGGAATTTTTAATTCCTTTTATTCTTCTCCTAGATTCCCCTCTTTTATGTGTGAATTTTTGAATTCACATTCCATCCTTCAAGGCTTCCACCAGAGACCTTGGACTTGTCTAATCTCCCACATGTGACCAGCCTTTGGACTTGTCACAATCTCCACATGTGACCAAGTCCCACCTTTTTGGAACCCACCTTTTACCCTCTAGATCATCCTAGGAATGTTTATATCCCCAACCACCTTTCCTTTCCCCATGTAGATTTTTGAGGAATTCTAAAATTCCTCAAATGTCCCTTTCACTCCCACTTGGGGACAAGAAATCCCTTTTGTGGAAATCTCCTCCCTCCCCAAGGTGCATGTCCTTTTCCACCCCATGTACCTCTTTGACACCTCACTTACACCTCACATCCCCTTGTCCACTTCCACCCTCCCACATGTCAAGATGTGAGGGCTTGTGGGTTCTCAACCCACCATAGCCCTTCATCTTGACCTTGTTGGATCAATCTTGACCATTGAATTCTCTAGAGAATTCAAGATCCTCTATAAATACCCCCTCCTCAAGGGCATTTTTAGAACACTTCTTCATTTGAGCAACCTTATGCTGCTAATTTTCCTTCTCAACACTTTGCATTTTGATAACTACATGCTGTCCATTTGAACTCTCAATCCTTTTGCCATCATTTAGCCATCTTTGTTAATCTGTCTTGCATGCGCTGAATCTTTGCATCTTGGTCACTCAATCCATCATCTAAGGAGACACACAATCCACATTCCAATCAAGGGCCAATCAAGGAGAAATCAACAACAAGGAAGGTGATATCGTTTCTGTTTTGTTTATCCATTTCCTTTCTTATTCTATCTCTCTTTTGGCTAATCTTGAGGTGTCCTTGATATTTTGTTTCTCATATTTCTTAGTTGTTTTTGCTCATTTAGAGGAGTGCAAATATCAGGGTATACAGGTACAAATGACTAAATCCCAAAGACGATCTATAGCAATGAAAGAGTTTGGAAAGGTAGAGAGAGCTACATTGGTGACTTAGGAGAAACTTTAGCTTTCAAAAACAAAGCCAATTAGGCTGGCAGACATGTGGATCAGGACAACATTTGGTGGAAGAGGAAGAAAGATGACTAGAACTCTAGAGGCCCACCATACTGGATTTTGATATTCAACCATGAGAGAAGAAGAGAGAGCTGATATCATGTATCAAAACATTAAGCATGCATTCTTCCATCCAATGGATAAGGAGATTATTACTTTTCTTCATTTTCATTTGCATAACCATATCACGACGTGGGAACCATGAAGACCAAGGATGTCCAGTTTTATGTGGTCGTAATGGATGTGGTCCAAACTTTAGGAGGGGTAAGAAGGTCAATGTATGATCTTGATGAATGATAGAAGAGGGGTTGGTCAGACAAACCAGGGGCACCTAGTCATGAGTAGGGACCTATAGGTTAGATTGGTGAAGCAAAGCATCAAGGAGGTCTTACAAGGAAGGCCTGGAAGCAGGAATCAGTGATTGATTCCTCCAACCCCTCTCCCTATCAGATTGGTATCAGAGCAAGCAAAAGATTTGGGATTGATCTTGTATGTCAGAGACAGAGTCTAGTGGTTCTAGCATCATGGTGGAAAATGCTGAGTTGGCCAAGAGGGTTGAAGAAACAGAGGAAGACAATAGGGTATTGAGAGAGAAGTTAGACCAACTTGAGCAAGCATTGAATGTTAGACAATAGGGACATTGGAGAGACCAAATGGCATCACTCTCCACTCATATAACCCATCATTTGTCTTAAGAGTTGTCTTCCACTCATCACCATCCTTAATTCTGATCTGATGATACCCACTCTTGAGATCCAACTTGGTGAAGTATTGTGCACCTCCAAGACAATCCATTAAGTCCTCAATTCTAGGAATAGGGAACCTATACCTAATTGTGATCCTATTTATTGCTCTAGAGTCAGTGCAAAGTCTCCACTTACCTCCTTTCTTGGTTGCTAAGACCACTGGTGTTGCACAGGGGCTAATACTCTTTTGAATTAAGCCTTGATCCAACAACTCCTTCACTTGCCTAGCTACCTCAAGATTTTGATTTGGTGTAAGCTTGTATGTTGCTTTGTTAGGTAATGAAGCTCTAGGTATGAAGTCAATTTGATGACTTATAGCTCTCTTTGGAGGAAAAGTTGCAGGTGTACCATCACTGACAATATCCTTATACTTTTCTAGCAACTTTTGGACTGATTCTGGTATGACTATCTTTTTAGTCTTTTCTTCATCTTTTGACTACATTAAAACCACATATCCTTCACCTCCTTGATGTAGATTGTTAAGGAACTCCTTCCCACTACACAACATGATGTTTGGTGCCTTTGACTATCCCTCTTCTTCTTCTAACAGTGATTGCAACTTAAAAGTCTTCCCATCCTTCTTGAATGAGATTGTATTCTCTCTGCCATCATATATGGCACCTCTGTCATATTGCCATGGTCTTCCTAGTAGAAGATGGCATGCATCCATGGGTAATACATCACAAATCAGCTTATCTTTGTATCCTCCAATGGAAAACTCCACCGTTACCTGCTCATTTACTAAAACACTCTGCCCTTTGTTTAGCCAAGTGACCTTGTAGGGGTTAGTATGAGGTGACTTCTCTAATTTCAGTTTCATTACTGCCTCCTCTGATATGATATTTTTTGTTGAACCTGAATCTACTATGATCTTGTACACTTTTCCAAGTATCTTGCACCTTACTCTAAATAGATCCCTCCTCTATTTTTGGTTCCTCTTAAACCAGTTGTCTGATCAAAACCCTGTTGAACATCAAATTGTCTCCTACCTCAAATTCAATATGACAGACCTCAGATGCCTTAGGACTCATGGTGTCCTCTTGTGCATAAGCCACTCTCTTTTCATTTCTTGATGAAGATGCTTTCTCTGAGCACCTATAAGCAGGATGACCTATTTGATTACAATGGTAACACTTCATGTTTGCAAAATAAGAATTGCTCCTGCCTACTCCTCTTCCTCTATTTGAACCTCCTTGAGGTCCTCTACCCCTATTATATCTACCTGTTGTAGATGTTT
>VDFB02084416.1:0-11345 GCA_007258455.2 Sequoia sempervirens
TATGGCTTGTAAATCAATCTTTTGATATGTTTATTTTGGGTGTTTGATCTTGTGCTTTTGGGAACTTGTGGAGGATGGTATTAGGAGTATAAAACCATGTTTCATTGGCTAGTTAATGGCTTTAATCATTTTTATTTTGACTGTCCTAGTCGGTGAATGTTGCAAAGTTGCATGGGCTTGTGTAGAAGCCATGGAAGAGTGGATGTTTTTGGGTGCAAGGTCTATTTGTTTGGTCATGTTGTGTTGTGTGAAGAGTGTTTACATCATCCCCAAGTCCTATTGAGATTTTTGGTTGTATGAGTCAAGTTGAGTAGTCAAGTTGCATTGTTGAGAGGAATAGTGAAGTTGGTGTGTGCATATAGAGTATTTGAGAGAAGCTTTTGAAAAGGAAGTTGCTTCCCTTGCCACTCTATGTCATAGTGATATCAAAGCTTCAAGGAGTAGATTTGTTTTCATTTTTCAGGTTGTGAAGAGCAAGGAAGAAGTGAAGAGTTTGGTATTCAAAGATTCCTCCAAAGAACAAAGATATGGCTAAAGAGATGAAGGAGATGAAGGACAAACATGCTAGAGAAATTAGAGAGTTGGAGGAAAGAATCATAGCCTTGGAGACAAAAAAAAGAAGGGATGTGGAAGAGAGTGAATCAGATGAAGAAGAAGATGATGAGTTTGAAGACATGGAAGAACTTGATCTAGAAGACCAAAGGATTGCAAAGTTGGTAAGGGCAGTTAGAGATGACAAGCCTAAGGTAAAAATTGATGTTCCTAAATATGGTGGAAGTTTAAATGATGAAGAACTACTTGAATGGATTGCTGCATTAGATAATAATTTTGAATGTGATGAGGTTCCTGAGGAGCAAAGAGTAAGGATTGCAAAGAAAAAGTTGCAAGGCCATGCTTTGGTATGGTGGGACTACTTTCAATTTGAGAGGAGGAAGCAAGGAAAGTATAAAATGACCTCATGGGACAAGATGATATCAAAAATCAAAGGTAAATTCTTACCCAAGGATCATTAAGTTCAAATGTTTAAGAAATTGCAAAGCTTAAGATAGAAAGAAATGGATATTAAGTCTTATACTGGGGAGTTTTATAAATTAAGTTTAAGGTCTGGTCATCATGAGAATGAAGATGAAAAAGTTGCAAGATATATTGGTGGTTTGAGGTTAAACATACAAAATGAATTGGTTTTGGCTAACCCTAGGAGTGTAGAGGATTGTTATCAAATGGAAATCAGAGTGGAGGAGAAGCTTAAGAGGAGACAAGAGAAATCAGTGAGAGGAAGAGGTGGTTTGGTGCAGGAGCACCTTGACTCTGAAAAAATTTTTGTAGAGATTTGAGTTTTCAAAATATGAAGGCATTGTAAAGGCCATTCTAAGTCATTGAAAGGTCTTTAGGAAGTAAATAGAGTCAAAATACAAAAAAATGTCATTTTTGTCCCTAGGTGATAAGGTTTCCAAAATTGTTCATTTGTTGTAAAAATTGTGAAAAGGCAAAAATCAGAAAAAAGAACACAAAAATCAGAATGTGAAGAGACAAAGTGGGAGAGGAAAGATTTTGGCCAATTGGAAACTAAAAAGGCACTTTCATAACTATTGTAACAGCTATAAAAAGCATGAAAAGGAATGGAAAAAATAGAAGTTGAGTCTTTGTAATCAGATTTTGAAATAAAATCCCTTGTTTCTGAGTTTGCAACACTTTCTCCATGTATTTTATCTTATATTGGTAATTTAGGAACTTCAAAAGTTTAAATCCTTGTGTGATCTCATTGTAGGTAGAGTTAGTTTCATTCACAAATAATTTGGAAGGTTAGTTTTGAGAAATACAAGAAGGAAAAGTAGTTTTCTGTGTCCCGGGTAGTGATCCTCACTCTATGATTTTGAGAGTCTTATAAGGAAAATATTCTCCATCCCACCATTATAGGCTAGTAGAATGGTGGGATGGATGGTTTTTTATGTTTATTTAACATGTTTTTGAGTGGAAAGTGTGTCAAAAAGTAACAAGGAAGGCGTGGATATTAAGATAGCTATTGCTCCAAGAGGAAAATTTGAGTTTTCCATATGAAAGATGGTGCCTACAAGTTGGAACGGTTGGAATAGAATTTTTTTTGATATGGATAAGGGTTATTATGTTTAGGAAGACTTATTTATAGGTGTTTGCAATAGTGGCAGGTGATTTGGAGGTTTGTAGATGACATTTCTTAAAAACCCTCACTTGCTTGTGCTTTAAAAGCCTATAAACAAGGGTTTACTATTTAATTATATTGCTGGGAATTTCTTACCTTGAAGATTGATGATTTGTGTGTTTTTCCACCTATATAAAGACTTTTTATGGTTGGTAAGTGATTTTGAGTTGTTTTAAAGGTGTCTCCTTTGTTAAATTGGCTTATTTGGGGCTCTTTAGTAATAAAGAAGTCAGGACAGCAGGCATGTGTTCCAAAACAAGTGTACCTGAAAATGAGATATGTTTTTAATGATCAAAATGGGTACTAAAAAATGTATTTATCCTATAGATATTCATTATGTTTTACAAGTTACACCCGATTTAGTGTTTTGGCAAATTTTGGCCTTTTGAATGCAAGAAACTGAGATTTTGTGTAGATAGTGATTTCACTGTTTGGTTTGGGTTTGTAACTATCTAAATGATGATGAAAAATGTGACTCAAGGTATGGAAGAAGGCCTGAGGCAAGGTTTGTCATTTTAATGTCTTGAACAATGTGGAATCATGGTGTTTTGAGTAAGCAAAATGGTGTTTTGACTGCTAAAAGTAAGGAATTTGTTAAAACAACGTTTGTGAATATGATCTTGGTATTATTTCAATTAGAATGATTATTATTATAGTGTCATGGAAGTCTGATAACAGGTTTGAAGGGATAAGTGAATGAGTGGTGGTCTTTTTTCCTTTATTGAATCAAGTTAAATGGATGGTAATAGTGAAAGTTGTAGTGATTCATAATTTCTAAGTGTTATGATGAATTTGATGAAAGTGTGGATTACTGATTTGAAAAATTGATGATTGGTAGCCTTGTAGTCCAAAGTGAATTTTATGGATTTAGTTGAGTTGATAAGTGAAATTGGTGAAATGAATAGAGAATTTTGAAGAATTTGTCAATTGATCTTCTCCAATATGAGTTTGGGACAAAAGTTCCCTGTGTTTGTGTTGTTTAGCAATTGATATTGCATCAAATTGGTATCAGAGCTGGTTTTGCAATATGATATTGCATCATGGTCCTAATGCAAGAGGAAGAGGAATGATTTCTACATCAAAGCAGCCAAATGAAGATCAAGAAGGAGCAAACAAAGGTAAAGATCACAATGTTGATTTTAGAGGTGGTTCTGGTTTTAGAGGTAGAGGAAGGTATAGTGCTGGTAGAGGTACTAATGATTTTGTAGGAAGGTGCTACATATGCAATGAGTTTGGCCATCCTTCATGGAAATTTCCTGAGAGGGTTGTTAGTTCATCAAGTGGAGACAAGAAGATTGATAGGAGAGCACAATTGGTTCAAGAGGAGTGTGAAAGCCATTATTTTGCAAGTAAGAATGTAGATCCTAAAGTAGGGGAAATGTTGATGGTGAGAAAGACAATCTTGAAAGCAGCAAAAGAGGAAGCACCTTTGCAAAGGAAAAGTCTCTTCAACACTAATTGTAAGTGCAAGGACAAGGTATGTAGAGTGGTCATTGATTCTGGCTCAACTAAAAATATGGTGTCAATGTGAAATGGTAAAAATGTTAGGCTTGAAAAGAATTCCTCATGAATGTCCTTATAAAATTTCATGGTTAAATGATGACCAATCTTTATTGGTGAATGAAAAGGTCATTGTAGACTTTCAAATTGGTGTTTATCATGATAGTGTTGTTTTTGATGTGCTTCCAATGGATTGTTGTCATCTCCTATTAGGAAGACCTTGGCACTATGACAAGAGGGCATTGTATGATGGTAGGGAAAATACCTACACCATAGTCAAATATGGTTATTCTTTTGTTTTAACTCCTCTTGTAGAAGATATCAAAGGTAAAGAACAGATAATAATGTGTGGTAGGAAGGAACTTATAAATGTAATGAAGGAGATTTTTTTTTTTTGATGTTGTTACCTATCCTAGGACTGATAATGTAGGGGCAGCAGGGGTGAAAAGTGATTTGACAAGGAATTTGCATGAAAGTATTGTTGTAGGGACCATTGAATGTCATGTAGTTAAGAGTAAAGTTAAGAGTAAGGGTATGTGTAGGATCATCATGGAAAAAACAAGCCCTTAAGTGACAAAAATTTAGAAAAATCAGAGTTAGGAAACTTGGCATAAAAATTTGAATAATTTATCTATATTATTTCAAAAATATGTAAGAATAGAATCTGCAGAAAATTGAATGTAGTTTCTAAACTACTAGGCTTTTAAAAAAAAAAAAAAATCTATTTGGTGAAAATTTGAAATTTCAATGCAGTAGTACTTAAATTTTAGGGAAAAAATAAGTAGGTGTAAATGGGCCACCTAAATACCAATAAAATGATAATATTTTTTATAATATTTTTAGATATAGAGTAAGAGGTCATGTCGATGTGATGCATATTTTTTGTAATTTTTTTTCCAATTAAATAATTAATTATGAATTTTATTGCTTTTAAAAATATAAAAGCTCATATGTCAGAGCCACATAGCTTGGTCAAAACTTCATGAAATTCAATTTTTCTTTTTTTTAATCTATAGTTATGCAAAACATGGAATCTGATGCATGTTTGAATCAAAAATGTGATATTGTTTGAAGCCATAAATATTTTTTCAATCGACCTATCGAGTGGGACTTTAGTCGTAATTCAAATAGAAAATGAATAATAATTACTTATTAAATTAAAAATAAAGAATAATTTATATTGGTGGAAAGATGAGAATCTCCTTTAAAAACCCTTTTCATTTCATGAATTTTGGGTAAAAAAATTGTCGTCAGCCACATACCCATCATATTGCCACTTTTTGGCCCATCATGATCCTGCACATACCCGTAAGGAATAGGTTTCAAATCATCTTAGCATCCGTATAGACCGTACAACAACAAGAAAAGTGAGAAAAAACTAGTAAATTTTTGGAAAATAACATTCTTACTGATCAAAAAATGGGTTACAAATCAACCAAAAACCTCTCCTTCGAGGCATTGAAGGTTATTATACATGTAAATCTCATTACAATGCCTTAGGTACGAGCTATTCTCATAGATATTTTACAATGTCACTCATGTACATTCGAGATTCTCTTCTAATGTCTACATCATAGGTTCTCATTTAGAGGTTAACTTCAAATGAGTAACTTGAGATTCCCTTGCAAATATTCACACGTTCTTTTATACTGGCTTCAAATCAGAATTGAGATTTGTCAAGAACATCAAAATAAGGATGTTGCATTGCTTTTTTGGTTGAGATTCTCTTTGATGGCTCAAAAATCAGCATTTTCTGCAAGGAGGGACCAATCAATTTTTACTAGTTTAGTTACAGATACGCAAAGGAAAAGAATAAAAAGAAATAGCTCATCCAAAATAGATGGAAGGTGCTTACAGATAGGCATGGCAGTCTCTCAACTTAGTCAGTCTTGGTCATACATCTTCACTGGGAGTTCCAAGATACCTATTGCACACAACACCTCTCATGAAGAGAATTTCTTAAAATTTGAGATGCTCTTATAATGTCTACATCATAGGTGGTCATGATAAGGTTAAATTCAAATGAATAACTTGAAATTGTCTCACCAAGCTTCGCAGACACTTTTGTAATAGCTTAAAATCATAATTGAGATTTGTCAAGATCATCAAAATAAGGATGTTGCATTGCTTTTCTGCTTGAGATTCTCTTTGATGGCTCATAAATCTACATTTTATGCAAGGGGACACCAATCAATGTTTTCCTGGTTACATACAAATACACAAAGTAAAATAAGATGATAGCATTAGAATCAACCAAATTGACATGGATACAAGTATTCCAATAACAACAATTGAGCATGTAGGGTATTCGATGTTTTCTCCATCTATAATTGGGGATTCCAATTTCTTTTTTGCCTCAACACAAGGACACAAGTAATAGTCTGTTCTCTCTTCGTTGTCTTCATTTGCAATAACTACATAAACATGCCCTGCATTTATATGTGTGACATATCTCTTGAAATTAGTTAACATTATGAATACAATACAAAGTAAGATAACAATATGGAATTTCAAATACTAAGCAAGTATATATATTACTTGGTTGAACTAGATCTGATACATGGTCAAAGTAGACTGATAATTCCATTTGTGTTAGTTCCAATGCCATCAGAGGGTGATACATGTGAAGTGGGCTAAGATAACTTGTCAACCATTTGTCAACCCACTCCCCTGACTCACAATCATTCCAAGCTTGCATTGTACATGAAGAACAAAAGCATGCCATCTTACGTGTATCAATACTCCATGAACACCATTTGAGCTAAGGAAAGAGTGCAACTCACTTGATCACGGTAGTGTACAAAAATCCTTATATGGTGCAATGTTAGTATCATCCATCAACCAAAAAAATCTATGAACTAAAGACATACCTTCATTACCTAGACCCATCAAAGCATTACACCACTTGATAATTGATCTTGCATCTGTCAACTGTGCACTATCTCTATACTTTAACTCTTCTCATGCTAATGCTCTTTTCACGCATGCTCCTGCACCATCATGCTCCCCCTTTCCATGTCTGGCCTCACAAAAGTTCCACATATGTTGAACATGTGTAGTGAGATGCATCCTGCACAACTAGTAGAACATGCGCGCGTTCTTGAACTGTGCTGCACAGTTATCTAACCATATTATATGCCGACCGTATGATATGCCCCTCTGATCCAAATGAATATAGAACATCTAGAAGCAACCTTGCACGAACTCTGGAGAATGCATGTGATCATCACTAATATAAAAGTGATACTCCCTCAATACCTTCCTTTGGTCCTCTGTACGATCAGGTGCATGAATGAATGCTATGTGCACAAATATCAAAACCTGTGTGGAGTTGTAATACTATGACCACCTCACGCTGTGGCTGTAGAGTGTAGTTCTTTGCAAATTCAACCACTGATAATATGCTTCCAAGTGGAAAGGTGTCCTTGAATAGATTGAATTGTGTGTCCAACCATCAGGCTCTATGGGTATGCCTTACATACTCATACACTAGATTCTAACGAAACATGGACATAAAATGATACACTGGAATCTTCTCAACAACAAAATCACACCTTTTTGCTTGAGACCCATCTTTTGTAGCATATGCCACTATTTTATACTTCCCAAAATCTAATAGTTTATGCCCCACCTCATCTGTGCTTTCCATATGTTGACATACTCGCATTTGTTGCAAGCCACCGCAATGCTTGCATGAACCATCCAAGCATGTTCTCCTATAGAATATTTGGCCATCCTCTATTTTTCATAAATTTTTTGATAAGAAATCTCTTGAAGGTTTTGGTGGGGCTTCTATGCCACAATCCTACAAAACATCATTAGTATGAAAATCTAAACATATAGAATGATAAACATCATAATGGTTAGCGAATTCAATATGTAGTCTATAGCAACAAGTAGTGTGTGTGTGGTTTATCTTGACATAAAAAGGTTTAAGAATTTCAAAGAATCTTTGAGAAATACTAATTTGAGGATAAGCATTTTGAAATTTATGAAAAAATTGGGTTTGAGTCGTATCCAAAAAATGCTTTGGATGTGGCTCACGGTTTCTACCGTTCTCCTTCTTACGAATCCTTTTGATTAGAGATGGCCTTGTATTATTCTTCCAATAATCTTCAATTAGTGTTCTCAATGCTTCAACAACTTTTTTTATCTTTGTGTGGCAGTCTCCCCGAGAATTCCCATAATTCATTTGAATCGGTGCCCTCAATTCTTTGTCGCCTTTGAATGGCTTTTGATAAAAGTTTTTCCTACTAATTCCCATTTGTTCACTTGTCTTTTTAATGAGGTGAGATCTCATTGTTTGATAGCTTACCAAAGTCGATGTAATGACACGTTGGGTGACATTACTATCCTTTGAGCATGAGGTTATACCCATATTGTCATAAGTATCCATTAGATTCTTCACAATAGTGTTTCCTTGATGCATTCGATGTTCTCAACCCAAGAGTCTTCATGATGTTTCTATACTTTCAAACCCATCATTTGAACAAATAGTTGACATCTTGTGGTTTCATTTAGCCTTTCAAAGAACATTTTCCAAATCTTATTAGCATATCTTCTACAAGTGCATTCTAGAATCTTACCTTCCATGTGCTGCAAAATATCCTCATCAATATTAATCAAAAACTTTGGCTTTCTACGCAAAATTCTAGGTGGTGTTCTCTTAGGTACATACATCTCAACATTAGCAATTTCATAAATATTGAATTGAGGTGGGCTAGATTGCGTACCTTCGATCAAGGGTGGAATAGAAGACATACCTTGAGGTTCACATGGGGATGATGGCATACCTTGTTCGTCAACTCCAAGTGATGATGTACTCTCAACTTCAGATGTGGTGGATGGTGTCCAACCATACTCACTTGTGCTAGATGGTGTCCATCCATATTCGCTTGTGCTTAATGGTGTCCCTTCGTATTCACTTGCGGTAGAGGGTGTGTCTCCAACTACAGTATTTTCATTTCCCCTAGCATGATTCTTTCGCATTCGTGCCCTTTGTGTTGCCAATTTATTTTCTCTTTTTGACGGTTGAGGTTCCTGTATAACTAGATTGTTTTCATGAATCGTTCCCAATTTCTCCTTTTCATGATATTCCCTCATCCATTTTTTCTCTTTATCTCTAAAGGCTTGGAGCTGATCATCTGTTAGTTTTTTCCTTTTAACAGTTCGTTTCTTCGACATGATGAATAATTTTACCTGTGCAAAAAGTGCTAAGTTGTCAAATTCACTAATTGATTTTATGAGTTGGGAAACGTAATTTTATGTTAGATTGAGCATGAGTAGGGTATTTTAGGCTTGTTTCAATAGTTTTCAAGTTTTGGAGTGTTTGGCAAGTGCTACTTTCAATAAAACATAGGGTTTCTGGTGCAGGAGCACCAACACCATATTTTCAAAACTTGAATCATTGAATGTTGATCATTTGATCATTTGATCAGTAGGTGTGTCATAGGTAGTTTGAAGTCACTATTTTCATTGAATAAGGTTTAGAAACACCATTTTGAATGTATTTAGGGATTTGGAGGTCAATGGAGTCCAAAATGTAAAAGTTGCTCAATGAGATGGTTCATGTGATGAGTCTAGAAATTTAGGTGTTTTGATGTTCTTTAGGTCAAATAAGGTCTTTGGAGACCATATTTCATGTATTTAGATGTCTTAGGATTGAGTTTTCAAAAGTTGCACATGATACTGGAAAAATTGCAAAATTGCAACAAAAGTTGTTAAGAGCAAAATTGTGAAAATACAGGAATTTGAAGGGTCAAAATTTGAATAGATATTTATGCCCACTGGGAAGGCAAAAAGATCATTCAGTAAAGGCTCTAAAATTCTTTATTTCATGTAGTGTTTTGGAGTATCTCTTATTTTCATCAATTCTGAGCTTCTAACATTCAATTTTGTGGGAGAAATCTTGATTTTTTTGGGACTGCCTGCTAAAGTCAGAAATACCCCTGTTTTGTGAGCAATATGGATTTTTTGGTCATCCCACCTACTGTGTAGACTTGTGCTTCGGTGGGATGACATGTATAAATGTATATTGGATGTTTAATAAAGTTAAAAGGCACTGGGAGTCCACAAGGTCAAGTTATAGTGATGCCCTAGGCTGGGTATGTAGGTTTTGCTAAGTGAAAATGAAGGCTAAAGGTTGTGTATTGGTGAATTTGTGAAGGGACTGAGTGTAGAAAAGTTTGGAGGGTCTGTGCAGACCTAGGAAAAGGTGTTTTGAACTTTGGTTTGAGGTTTTGTGACTGTTAGAGTGTAAATACAGAGAAACCCTAGGTTTGAGGGTGAAATTGGAGGGTTTGCTAGAACAACACCCTAGAAGACCTATATGGAAGAAATTACCTAAGAATTTGTGGTTTTGTATCACAATTTGAGACTATCCAAGAGATTTTGAGGTGGAAAGAAGTCTAGAGGGTACTTTGTTTTTAAAATGGGGCTAATTCTAGTAGCCTATTGAACAAGGTGACTTGAAGTTTCTCTATGTTGTTGCATGAGAATCTCATATGTAAGCTTGGGTCTCTATTTTTGATGTTGTGTAGATGCTATTTGGATGTTGGGATGGTTCTCTTATGGTCTTCTCTAAAAGATAGGTCTTTTTGTTGATTTGGTGAGTTGGGAAGCCATGGAGTTGATTGGATGAAAGTAGTTTTGAAAACTTGAATTTGAGTTTGAACTTGATTCCTTGAGTCTATTTGTGTGTTGCAGGCCTTCCCTTACTACATTAGGAGTATATTCCAATTTTTTAGAGACATGTATGGAAAATTTGATAGCATAGACAAGGAAATCAACTAGTTTGTATAACTGTTTGACAAAATAACTCAATGAAAGCTTTGGAAGCACACACAGAGAAAGTCAATTGTTAAATTTAACAAAATGCCTCAAAGAGATGTGGTTTAAAAATGTAATAGGAAAATGTATCGAATTGTGTGATTTAAAATTTCCATTGAAAACATAAGGTTGTAACAGGACAAATAAACAATTTGATCAACATGGAATAAGCAAAACAACAAAAATGAAAGCATGCCATAATAGAATGAAAGAAAATCTACAAAGATTTCACATACCTAAAAAAGAAAAGTTTCAAATGGAGGAGTTCTACCCAATTATGCAGCCTTTTCTTCTTCCTTCCTCAAACTCCTCAAAAATTTTACTTCTTCAAAAGCTTGTTCCCCTCCAAATTTCAATTGTATATCAATTATCACTGTAATTCAAACTTGAATTGATATTATATGCCTTTCAACGTGAAAACTCTACTATTTCATGCAAAGGTGGTGGAATCTAAAAATCATGCATGCACACTTCACTCAATCACAAAAAAGATTCTTTTTGTTGAAGCACACATAGAACTAGGAGAATATGCAGAATGTGGGCCGACATCACGGGTATATTGTGATTTTTTACCATTTTTAGTGCTATAAAAAATGCACTCACGTTATAACGAGAGTGCGTTATAATGAGAGCATGTTATAACACAAACGCGTTATTTAATCTTGAATGGACATATCTCTACTAGTAAATAATGCGCTCGCTGATGATAAATTTGGTTTTTTTAAGCTTTATATGGTACATTTATAGGGTAGAGGGTTAAGGGTACTAGGGAGAGAGATAGAGGGAGTGAGTGAGAGAGAGATACCTGAGAGAGGGAGATACTTGAGAGAGAGAGAGA
>VDFB02084418.1:0-71314 GCA_007258455.2 Sequoia sempervirens
AGAGTAGTTGAGAAATTTTCTTTTGTGTAGAAGAGGATATTGTGAAGCGAATTAAGACAGACCAGAGTGAAGTTTAGAATCAAATAAAAGGTCCATAATATGATATATGAGCCTAACTGAAACTATAATTAGGAATTTGTAGATGCTATTTTCTTAATTAAACCTTTTGTTGGAATCCAAATATTTTGTAAGGTAGTGATCCTTTCTGATTTTGAGCAGTGAGCGCTAGGTAGTGTTCTTGAATGCAAGTGCATTCCCCATTTTGTAAAACACTTATATTTTGAGTACTCAAATTGTGGATTGACCTCCATTGTGGTTTTTCCCCTAACAAGGTTTCCATGTAAAAATCCTTGTGTTATGGTGTTGTGGTTTATTTTTTCGTGTTCATGCATCTTTCTTTTGATTGAATGTTTTAGGAACTTGAGAGAATAGATTAATAAGGTTAAAAATTACATAACACTAATTCACCCTCCCTCTCAGTGTTGCTTGAGTCCAACAATTGGTATCAGAGCTAGGTTCCTCGGAAGAATTTTAATAGGTTGAGGTGGATCTTGGAATGTTATGAACTCTGGTAGTCTTCAGCAACAAATTTTTGTGGCACTTGATGATCTTGATCAATCTAAAGCAGAAATCCAGGAATTGAGAGCAAATCTTAAGGATGTTGAGAAATTCATTCAAAAGTTGAAGGATTAGATTATTAAGTCTAGGGAGAAGAGAAAGGATCTCTGTGATTGGATTAAGCAAAAAGAAAGCAAAAGCATGGATGATGCTCACCTGAATCAAACCTTGAAGGAAATAACTAAAGAATGTGAAAAGCTTGCTAAAAACAATGCTACCCTAAAGCACGAGATGGAATCTATGGCAATGAATATGACTAAGGAGATTGAAGAAAGAAAGAAGAATGAGGAAAATCTTGTCCAGTTCCTAAAAGAAAAATCTAATGAATGCAACAGAATTAATGGAGAATTCATTCAGTTAGAGATTGAAATGCAACAATCTAGGAACAATGAAGAAGAGCTTGAAAAACATATTGTTATTCTTAGGGATGAACTCACTACTGCAAATGAATACAAGGAGAAGTTCAAAATTAGCTCAGTTAAGCTTGATGAGCTAACTCAAGGATAGAATAATGTGAAGGACAAGCGAGGTCTTGGTTATGAAAAAGGAGAGAGCTTCAGATCTGGACAAAGGAATTTTACGCAAGGTAATCAAATGAACAAAGAAAAAAGGCATCTGGTAAGACAACCTAATGCTCAAAATTTTAATGGGTATTGTTTTTCTTGCAATAAATTTGGTCATATGGCTGCTCAATGTAGAAGCAAAATGAAATCAAGTGATTCATCATTTTCTAGTCAGTTTTTCAATTGCAATAAGTTTGGTCATAAGTCAACTGAATGCAAAATTATGTCTAGCAACTTTGTCAATAGGAGTGTTAGATGTTATACCTGTGGAAGATTTGGGCATACTGCTAACCAATGAAAATTGAGAAGAAATCAATGGAGTAACTGGTCTGAACAAGGAAATTTTGTGTGTTTCAATTGCAACAAATATGGCCACATTGCAAGATTCTGCAGAAACAAGAATATGGATAGAAGAGGTACGGTATACAAAGGCAGAAATATGCAGAAAGATGATAAAGGAAAAGGGAAAGTAACTATGGATGACATAAAAGATAAGATGAAGAAGACATGGGTGAGGAATATTTCCTCTGTTATAGGAAATGAGCAAGCACCAGAACCTGCTTTCGGTAATTCCTCCAGGAATTAGTTTTAGGCCTTTGACCTAGGGGGAGCTGTCAAGAAAAATTTTCAAACCCCCTATCAGTAATTGACACTGGGATGTGGATGGGTTCAATGATTGTATTGATGATCTACAGATGTTACTAGAATAGTTGGAAATAATGTCATGCTGAGTTGAAGATCCACAAAGAGTTATCTTTCACAGACTAAGAAAATAGGGTATCTAGATGTGTTAGGGAAAAATAATTTATTACAACAAAAGTTAGGTGTGTGAAATATAAAAATCAACTTGAAACCCTCATTTTCCACTTTGTGTCAAAGAAAAGGAGAGCACTTCAAATGCATATTCGGCGACGAAACCCTAATCCATCAGGTACTTCAATTATATTGAGAAATTTCAATCTAATTTAGTGTGTGGTTGAGGAACTTATTTTCATGTGTACATAAGGAAAAATGGAACAAATCAAAGGAATGATAAAACTAGAGGAGTATAGCAGTGAGAAGATTAGAGCTAAAAGAAACATGTTGTCTTATGATGAATTGAAATGGTTGAAAGAAGCAAAACACAAAAGTTTGGACATCTAGAGTGAATTCCCCTATTTTGTAAACACATAAATCATTGAGTTTATTATGGAAAGACTGAATGATGATATTATGACTTTGGATAAACCCTACCATATCTCGAAAGAAGTGATTGCAGCTGTAATTGGGTTATGCAAAGTTGGGGATGTGCCGAGGAAGAAGTCAATTCAAAATAAAGAAGTTGAAACCCTAACTAGAGTAATTGGAGATCAAAGGAAATTGATAATATCCACAATTAAAGATTTAGTGACAAGGTACATTGTGCATGGAATATCCTACAAAATATTTTTTAGAAATAGAGAAGGTGCAACTTCGACAGGTGTTTACATTTCACACAAGATGATAATGGAAGATTAGAATTTTGATCTTTGCAGATTACTAAAAGATCAATTGATGGAGAACATAAAATTGACAAAGGAGATAGATTACCCTTTCAAGTTTGGTACTTTGGGGGTATGTGCAGGATCATCATGGAAAAAATAGGCCCTTAAGTGGCAAAAAATTTAGAAAAATCAGAGTTAGGCAACTTGACGTAAAAAATTGAATAAGTTATCTATATTATTTCAAAAATATGTAAGAATAGAATCTGTAGAAAATTGAATTTAGTTTCTAAACTACTAGGTTTTTAAATATATATATATTTGGTGAAAATTTGAAATTTTAATGCAGTAGTACTTAAATTTCAGGGAAAAAAAGAAGTAGGTGTCTGTCTCACCACTCTAAGCACAATAAAATGATAATATTTTTTTATAATATTTTAGATATAAGTAGAGGACGCATGTTCCGATGTGATGCATATTTTTTTGTAATTTTTTTCCAAGTAAATAATTAATTATGAATTTTTTATTACAACTTTTAAAAAATATAAAAACTCGTATGTCTGACCACCTTAACTTGGTCAAAACTTCATGAAATCCATTTTTTCTTTTTTTAATCCTATAGTATGCAAAACATAGAATGTGACGCATGTTTTAGATTCATTTTTTCTTTTTTTAATCCTATAGTATGCGAAACATAGAAATTTTTAAACTCTATCAAGAAAATCTCACCACCATTGTAAGTCCTCATGCATTTAATTTTTCTACTAGTTTGATTTTATACCAAGGCTTTAAACTCCTTAAACTGGAACTAAAGACTTTATCTTTACTTCTGAGAAAATAAATGAATGTTCTTCCATTGTACTCATCTATGAAAGAAACACTATATATAGATTTTGACAATGAACATTCATAGGACCAAACACATTTGCATGAACATAGTCCAAAACCCCAGAAGATATGAGAACTAGAGTAAAAAGAAACACGGTGTTGTTTTCCATAAAAACAATGTTTGCAAAAGTTGAACTCAAGATTGTAATCATCAAGGCCTTCAACAAGGCTCTTATATATCAAGGCTCTAAGACCCTTCTCACTGATGTGACCAAGTTTTTGGTGCCATAATATTGTCTTCTCCAAAGAAAACTTCATTTCCATGGAATGAGCACCCTTGGGTACCCAAAATGCGTGACCATCAAATGTAGCTACAACAAACTTATTTTTTGTAGGATCTAACAGTTAGGATGAAGAATCTAGATATTTCTTCTTTGGTGTATCAGAAGAACTATTGCTCTGAACTATGCATGCATCCAACTTGTACAAGTTGCTAATTTGAAAACCCTTATCCAACATCATAGCTCCTCTTATTGTCTTACATCCTCCACTTGAGAAAACAACTTGCACTCCCACATAATTTAGTTTACTTAGAGAAAGTAGGTTTCATACCAAACCTGGGATGCATAAGAAACCATCAACCCCCTTCATTCTTCCATCGAGGAATTTAATTTTGACTCTTTCATGACCAACAATCTTCAAGTGAGATTCATCACCCAAATACACCTTCCCACCATCATACTCCTCATACTTTGAAAACCAACCTCTATTAGAGGTCATGTGGACAGAAGCACCTGAGTCTATCAATCACACATCTTCTGATGCATGGGTTGCCAAGGTTGCGACAAATGCATTTGCATCATCTTGAGAGGATTTGTCACAATCAGAATTTGAGAAACTCTCTTTTTCTTTCTTTTTCTTCTCTTCTTTGCACTCTTTTCTAAAATGACTAGATTTTTCATAGTTCCAACACTTGAAGCTTCCACCATTAAACTTCTTCATTTCGATTCTACTTGATGTGCTTGCCATCTTTTTTCTATGAAAAGGTCATGAAATATTCTTCGACAAAACTCCCACTGAAACAAAAATCAGCTCAAAAATCCCTTCAAACCCAACAACATAATCAAAGCTAGCTTGGCTCTGATACCAACTAAAAGGATTCCAGGTAAGGGGAAGCAACTTCCTACACCAATCTAAGCAAAAGAGAGATGCAAAAATTTCATAAACACATTAAATTGTTACAAATTTAGATGCAAATACATATGATAAACAAATAAACAATGAAAATCATAACATGAAATTTTATGTGGGGAAAATCCTTTAAGGAAAAAACCCCCACTCTCCAAAACATGGCTCAATTATATTACTTAGCAACAATAAACAAGTTACAATATAATTGCAAAGTTATGCTCTTGTAGGAGTCTTCACACTTCTTCTCAATTTTGGAGTAATTTCGGCAACATAATGGTGCTTCAACAAAACAACAACAAACTCCAAAATACAAATGATCAATATATAGGAGCTTACAATGCATTAATTAGATAATTCTAAATTTGAATGCCAAAGGCTGAAGATGTAACATGGAAAGCGCCAAAAACACTACACATGCATAATGATAAGTTTCCAATTGTCACTGCATGCAATACTGCAACTATCAATTGTCATTAAACCTGCACATGCAAAAGATGCACTTGCCAAAATATAACTACACTTCCAAAACTCACATTCCATGCAAACTCAACATGAAATATAAATTTCCTTCATGCACAACTTCACCTGCAATTGCAACTTTCCAACTTGACTCCTCCTTGAAAATAGAAACTACAAGTTGTGACTCACAAGGAAATCATGGATAATTATCAAATATAATTTCCATATTAAATAATTAAACATGCTACGAAAAAATCAAAGGTTGAGACACCTTTTTTCCATCATTTATCACTTAAAAAATTAGATTTATTAAACTTAAAAATAAATAATATTATGTAAATTAAAATTTTTACTCTCTATAAAACATTACATTGTCCCATTAGGTTAATCCTCATATTTCTCCCAAAAAAATTAAGCTTACAGAACACCCGGTCTCTAAGTTAGATATTGTAGTGTGAAGATTATTAATATTTCAAAGGAGTTTGAATTATTTATTTTAGAAAAGCAATAATAATAATAATAATGCAGACGTAATTTTCTTAAATATTACATTTTTCAATAGTCAAATAATTCATAGTAAATTTATATCTTGTCCCCACCAAAATAAATAAATAATTGTCTTATTTTTATTGACCAAAATTTAACAACCAATACAAATACAATATCTATGTGTCAAATCAAACGTCCTTATCAAAACAAAACCCAAAAAAATATCAAAATATACGTCCAAAAGATACCCATGTTGTAAAGAAGTTAGAGAAGAATTTATGAAATTTTGAAATGACAAATAAATAACTTTCCGGAACAACATAAACCTAAAATTTTGAGATTTTTTTCAAAAACTATTGAATGCCTATACACTTCTCCACGTGAATGTTTGTTAAACAATTGTGGAAGACAAAATAATAGTTTGACTTGAAGGCCTTTTGAGATTAATCTACGTAAGCACCATATATTATTTCTTACCATATCTTTTCACTCGAGATTAATGAATACAATTATGTAATCATTATTATTTATTTTTTATGTTTGTATTTTGAATTGGTGAAATTTTATGTAGAGAATGATTGTGCCAGGATAGAGAATGTCAGATTTGTGCTATGTAATTTGTACACTTAGTAATAAAAATTGGTCTTATATTTACTATATTAATTTTTTAAAGGAATTGGACAAGATGTTTTTGTGTTATCTTTAAATATCTTGTTTTAATTATCTTATCACATTGTCAAATATATTATTTTTTAGAAGATGGAGACATCGCCAAGAAGAGGATTGGAAGAAATTAGCAAATTTGACTAAAAAGATAATTGTTATGGAAAATTATGTTGTGTACTAAAAGAAAGTGGGGAAAAAATTTCCCACCTAATACATTTCTAAGCTTTTATTGGTCAGAAGTCTTGTAAATGGAAAATTGTGAACTTTGATTGGATCATGAATTGTGATGTTTGATTGGATCATAAAGTGTTAGTAAAATAAACCAAGTCATCCATTTCAAGAAGACTAAGATTAGAAATGTAAAACACTTCCTAACAACCATTTTCCTAGAGCTTTCACTCAAGAATATAGTTTGAAAAAAATAGTGTAAGGGATTTGTATAGGTAGATTCATAGATTAGGTTGTCTGTGATCCAAATACTCAATGTGAAATTGAATTCAACATATTCTTCAAACCATAGTTCTATAGATGATAGCAATACCATTAGTTCAAGTAAGGGTTATATATATAACTCCCTATATATGAATAAATTGATTTCAAAATTGCTAGTGTCTTTATCCATAGTTTTGAGATTGTCATCTATATGTAAGTCATGATTTTATTGGTTAGAAATCTTGTAAATGGAGAATTATGATCTTTGATTGGGTCATAAAGTGTTAGTAAAATAAACCAGGCCATCCATTTCAAGAAGACTAAGATTAGAAATGTAAAACACTTCCTAAGAATCATTTACTAGAGCTTTCACCCAAGAATATAGGTTGAAAAAAATAGTGTAAGAGATTTGTATAGGTAGATGAACATAGATTAGGTTGTCTGTGATCCAAATATTCAATGTGAAGTTGAATTCAACATATTCTTCAAACCATAATTCTATAGATGATAGTAATACTATTAGTTCAAGTAAGGTTAGATATATAACTCCTATGTATGAATAAATTAATTTCAAAATTGCTAGTGTCTTTATACATAGTTTTGAGATTGTCATCTATAAGTAAGTCATGATTTTATTGGTTAGAAGTCTTGTAAATGGAGAATTGTGATCTTTGATTGGATCATAAAGTGTTAGTAAAATAAACCATGTCATCCATTTCAAGAAGACTAAGAGAAGAAATGCAAAACACTCCCTAACAATCATTTTCCTAGAGCTTTCACTTAAGAATATAGTTTGAAAAAAATAGTGTAAGAGATTTGTATAGGTAGATTCATAGATTAGGTTGTGTATGATAAAAATATTCAATGTGAAGTTGAATTCAACATATTCTTCAAACCATAATTCTATAGATGATAGGAATACTATTAGTTCAAGGAAGGGTTAGATATATAATTCCTATGTATGAATAAATTGATTTCAAAATTGCTAGTGTATTTATACATAGTTTTGAGATTGTCATCTGTATGTAAGTCATGATTTTATTGGTTAGAAGTCTTGTAAATGGAGAATTGTGATCTTTGATTGGATCATAAAGTGTTAGTAAAATAAACCAAGTCATCCATTTCAAGAATACTAAGATTAGAAATGTAAAACACTCCCTAGCAATCATTTTCCTAGAGCTTTCACTCAAGAATATAGTTTGAAAAAAATAGTGTAAGAGATTTGTATAGGTAGATTCATAGATTAGGTTGTGGGTGAGCCAAACACTCAATGTGAAGTTGAATTCAATATATTCTTCAAACCATAGTTGTATAGATGATAGCAATACTATTAGTTCAAGCAAGGGTTAGATATATAACTTCTTATATATGAATAAATTGATTTCAAAATTTCTAGTGTCTTTAATACATAATTTTGGGATTGTCATCTATATGTAAGTCATGGTTTCATAATCATCATCTATATAAGCAACAATTTCATAATTATTCTTACTCTATTAATCATGTTGAACTCCTTTCTAATATGTAACATTGATTTAAAATAATTTACCACAAACAAAATAGTAATATCAAACATATATGTAAGTTTGAGGCTATATATTCTTTTATATTATAAGTTTTATATTTTAAAATAGAAATAAAAGAAGAAACCTAAGTTATTTTGGGTTGTAGAAGGGAGTGGCAAGTGAGGAGTTAGTTACTTTTTGTATTGTTAAGGAAAGTCCACATTTTAAAATAAAATTATATTAGTCTTCAATTTCATTGGTATTATGCATAATTTATGAATTTGCACACTTCATTTTGCTTTTAGATTTGTCCAATAAAGAGAATTTGAGTATGTAGTTCTTAAGTATTAATTTTAGAAGTAACTTTTATTGTTCAAGTTAATAAAGTTGAAAATTTAAATTTGTTTGATTAAATAGATGTTTTTTTTATATTTAAATTAATATTCTATCTTTTAATTTTTAAAACTTGTGTTGTCTTTTCGAAAGAAAGTTTAAAATTTTATATAGGGGAAAGATTTAGTGAATTAGGTTTTTGTTTTTAAAAATATAATTTTTTTTATTTTTGCATTTTTAATTGAGCATTTTATTTAGTTGATGGTGATTGTTATTCATATTAAAATAATTCTAGATTGGTTCAATTATCTTCTAATTCTTTCAAAAAATATTACAATATTAAACTTCACTTGATTGTACAAAATAATTAGTTTACTAAAATATTGAACAATAATTTTTTCTCTAAAAACTTAACATTTCTTTGAATATTTTCAAAATTGTAGATTCTTCTTTCCATACTGCAGTCTAATTCAATGGTAATTTAAATCAATTTGAAATATTTAAATAAGATTATGTCTCTTAAAAAGTATTATTACAATTGAAGATTTATAATTTAATTATTACCACCTTATCTTTTCAATATTAATTGTGAGCTTGTGGTTTTTACAAAAATTTCGGAAAGTTTTGAATTATTTTTAAAGTACATTTTTACATATAATATTGTTAATATAAATTGAGCACATTGCTAATTATTCTATTTTAACTTATTAGAAATATAAGACTTTTACAATACTTTTACCTATTTTATACTTGTAATTTTGGAAGGGAAATAATTTGAATGCACTTCACACAATTATTATAAAGCCAACATGCATTATAAATGAAGTAAACATGAAGCAAATATGAAGAAAAAAGAAAAACATAGAGAAAACATGAAGAAAACACAAGGAAAACATGATGCAAACATGAGGAAAATATAAAGAAAACATAGAACAAACATGAAGCAAACACAAGGAAAACATGATGCAAACACAAAGAGTAAAAAGGCATGCAACAACAACTTTAGTATCTAAAATCCAAGTTAGTAAGATAAGGAGACCTTAGTATGAAAGGTTGTCTGAATACCAAGTGTCGTCCCTTAAATGCACACACAAATAGAGGAATTCTAAAAAGAATCAATACAAACATATGAGGGTACATATAAATTTGGTATTAGCTTGTTGTGTTGCTATGGGTTATGCACATTACAAAGCCCCCATGGGCCACTGGTTAGAAATTTATGTTATGCTAGGGGTCCCCTTGATGCAGCCCTCTACTATTGCTGAAAAACCTTAGGTCAACCATTAATGAGGGTTGAGAATTTGTTATAAGAAACACAAGATTGGATTAGATGTAGAAGCTTACCTTAGAATCTAAATTTTCTTAGTTAAACAAGAATGAAGTCCCAAGATACTTGATCCTGGCCTTGAAGAGGTTAAACTTGAAAAGTCATACCATCCTTACTACTCTCATCTAAGGAGTTGAGAACTTTATGGGTTGACATAACATCTAAAATTTGGAAATTGGGAACATACTCTATCTAATTTGGGAAAATCATAGAAGAAAGTATAACTAAATTCTAAGCATAAGAAATTTAGAGAAATTTTTGTAGGTCATGTTGCAAAGGCTGATTAGATGATAATTAGCCATAGAAATCACCTCTTTATTTTTTAGAATGATAACTAGATAGGTAGTGTTCAACTTTTTTAATAAGTATCCTAACCCAAAGAAATCATGCACACTAGTAGTAACATATTTACCAACAATATCCCAATAGTCTTGAAAAAAAGATGAACGAAAGTCATTGAGACCAAGAGCTATGAATGCATCAAAAGAGAAAGGGAAAAATTTAACTTCTTCTTCCAATAGTTGTCTTACCATTTCATTATTTTCCTCCTATGAGATAACCATGGAAAAAAATTAGCAACCTCTCATTCAAATCTTGAAATAATCTTATACTACTACTGACATTATCCTCTATAATCACTTTAATCTCATCTTCCTTTATGATTTTGTAATTTTTTTTCTGTCTAAGAGTATATTGATGAAAAAATTCATTTTTTGTCTCCCTCAGATAACCACTACACACAAGAATTTTATTTCTAGAAGTTCTTTATATTCACAATCTTATGTCATTCCTCTTTATAGGTATTTTCTTGAATGCATATGATTTTATCAATTTGACCAATAGATCCATGAGTTCACAGATGAAGAGAAATTTTTAAGAGATTGAATCCTTTTGCTTAAAATATTCTAAAATAATTTTTATTCATTCCTTTGACCTTGTTCTTCATATTTTTTAGTTTTTGAGTTACCTTGAAAATGACTATATAACCAAGATCAATAGCCCACCATTCTTTAATGCAGTTTCTAATGTTAGGGTATGAAGGCCACATTATTTCATACCTAAAATGGTAGGAACCTTTACATATATAATTTACCCAACTGAGGAGTGGACTATGGACATATTTATTTATGGGGAGAGTAGAAATATATATATCGACATCAATATCCCAAGATCTAGAGATAAAAAACCTATCTAGTCTAACCTGAATGAGATTATGTCTCATTCTTCCATTAGTCCAAGTAAATGGAATCCCTTAATTTTGAGCTATCTTTTGGATTAAACTGTGTATGAGTTTCAATCAATGTTTTGGATCAAACTTAGTGATCCATCATTAGGAAGAGGAAAGAGTGAGATTGGATTGCAAATAAGACCTTAAAAAGGTGGGTGGTGAAGGAGAGGGAGAAAAAAAAAATTATTAAAAAGGGGGAAAGAAAAAAGAGGAGATAATTTTTGGCATATGGATTTTGGTGTTGTCATTGATGGAAACCTAAGTCTTTGATCTAGTCCGCACTTCAGTAACTGACCATACTGGAAGACAGAGTATAGAACAGGGTATCTGGCTGAAGTTGAATCTATCAAGTGGTTTGCATTACCAGCTTATCAGTTTTGGTTGTGGATCTCTTGGAATTTTTTTGGGTATATGAAATGTTTTATCTTGAGCTTTGTGATGTCGCATCAAGTGGTGTATGAGTTAGGAGATCCGGTCGTTCAATTTTTGGTTCATCAGTATATAAAGGCCGACTAAGTGAATGCAAGATGTTGTAGATGTCTAAAGCGAAATAGTTTGGAGTATTTTTGTGTTCGAATATTTTATTTTGGGTCCTAACTATGCTATGGCCGACTTTGGTGGATGTGCATTAAATTTTATTCATGATTTGGGTTGATGGTTGGAAGATATTTTCTATTCTATTGAAGCTGACATATAGCGACTGAATTCTTGGTTGTAGATATATATATGAGATCCATTAATTCATTTTAGTGTGTGTGTGTGTATTCGATATGTGTTGATGTGTGTGCAAATATCAAAAGAGCAATTGAGAAATTTTAATTTGTGTAGAAGAGGATATTGTGAAGCAAATTAAGATAGAGTAGAGTGAAGTGCAAAATCAAACAGAAGGTCCAAAATCTAATATATGAGCCTAATCGAACCTGTAATTGGGCATTTGTAGATACTATTTTCTCAGTTCAACCTTTTGTTGTAATCCAAATATTTTGTAAGGTAGTGAGCCTTTCTGATTTTGAGTAGTTAGCTCTAGGTAGTGTGCCTAAATGCAAGTGCATTCCCCATTTTGTAAAACACTTATATTTTGAGTACTCAAATTGTGGATTGACCTCCACTATGGTTTTTCCCCTAATAGGTTTTCCACGTAAAAATCCTTTTGTTATGGTGTTGTGGCTTATTGTTCCATGTTCATGCATCTTTATTTTGATTGAATGTTTTAGGAACTTGAGAGAATGGATTAATAAGGTTAAAAATTGCACAAGTGTTGCTTGAGTCCAACAATTGGTATCATAGCTAAGTTCCTCAAAAGAATTTTAACAACTTGAGGTGGATGTTGGAATGTTATGGACTCTGGTAGTCTTTAGCAACAAATTTTGGTGAAACTTGATGATCTTGATCAATATAAAGAAGAAGTCTAGGAATTGAGAGAAAATCTTAAGGATGTTGAGAAATTCATTCAAAAGTTGAAGGATCAGATTATTAAGTCTAGGGAGAAGAGAAAGGATCTTTGTGATCAGATTAAGTAGAAAGAAAGAAAAAGAATGGATGATGCTCACCTAAATCAAACCTTGAAGGAAATAACTAAAGAATGTGAAAATCTTGCTAAAAACAATGCTACCCTAAAGCATGAGATGGAATCTATGGAGATGAAGATGACTAAGGAGATTGAAGAAAGAAAGAAGAATAAGGAAAATCTTGTCCAGACCCTAAAAGAAAGATTTGATGAATGCAGCAGAATTAATGGATAATTCATTCAGTCAGAAATTGAACTATAGCAATCTAGAAACAATGAAGAAGAGCTTAAAAAAAGATTTTTATTGTCAGGGATGAACTCACTACTGCAAATGAATACAAGGAGAAGTTCAAAATTAGCTCTGTTCAGTTTGATGAGCTGACTCAAGGATAGAAGAATGTGAAGGACAAGTGAGGTCTTGCTTATGAAAAAGGAGAGAGTTCTAGATCTAGACAAAGGAATTTTACGCAAGGTAATCAAATGAACAAAGAAAAAAGGCATCCGGTAAGACAACCTAATGCTCAAAAGTTTAATGGGTACTATTTTGCTTGCAATAAATTTGGTCATATGGCTGCTCAATGTAGAAGCAAAATGAAATCAAGTGATTCATTATTTTTTGGTCATTGTTTCAATTGCAATAAATTTGGTCATAAGTCAATTGAATGTAGAATTATGTCTAGCAACTTTGTCAATAGAAGTCTTCAATGTTATACTTGTGGAAGATTTGGGAATATTGCTAACCAATGTAGATTGAAAAGAAATCAATGGAGTAACTGGTTTGAACAAGGAAATGTTGTGTGTTTCAATTGCAAAAAATATGGTCACATTGCAAGATTCTACAGAAACAAGAATATGGATAGAAGAGGTTCGGTATACAAAGGTAGAAATATGAATAAAGATGATAAAGGAAAAGGGGAAGTAACTATGGATGAAATAAGAAATTAGATGAAGAAGACATGGGGGAAGAAGAGTTCATCTATTATAGGAAATAAGCCAGGACCAGAACTTGCTTCTGGTAATTCCTCTAGGAAGTAGTTTTAGGCCTTTGACCTAGGGGGAGCTATCAAGAAAATATTTCAAACCCCCTGCTGGTAATTGACACAAGGATGTGGATGAGTTCAATGATTGTATTGATGATCTATAGATGTTAATGGAATAGTTGGAAAGGATGTCATGCTAAGTTGAAGATCTGAAAAAGAGTTATCTTTCACAGATTGAGAAAATAGGGTATCTGGATGTGTTAGGGAAAAATCATTTATTACAACAAAAGTTAGGTGTGGGAAATATAAAAAGTAACTTGAAACCCTCATTTTCCACTTTGTGTCGAAGAAAAGGAGAGCACTTCGAAAACATATTCAGTGGTGGAATCCTAATCCATCAGGTACTTCAATTATATTGAGAAAATTTAGTCTAATTTAGTGTGTGGTTGAAGAACTTATTTTCATATGTACAGAAGACATAATGGAAGAAACCAAAGGAATGATAAAACTATATGAGTATAGCAGTGAGAAGATTATAGTTGAAAGAAACATGTTGTCACACGATGAATTGAAATGGTTGAAAGAAACAAAACACAAAATTTTGGACATCTAGAGTGAATTCCCCTATTTCATAAATTCAAAAATCATTGAGTTTATTATGGAAAGATTGAATTATGATATTTTGAATTTGGATAAACCCTACCATATCTTAAAAGAAGTGATTGCAACTATAACTGGGTTATGCAAAGTTGGGGATGTGCTAAGGAAGAAGTTGATTTGAAATAAAGAAGTCAAAACCCTAACTAGAGTAATTGGAGATCAAAGGGAATTTGATAATATCCACAATTAAAGATTCAGTGACAAGGTACATTACACATGGAATATCCTACAAAATCTTTTTCAAAAATAGAGAAGGCGCCACTTCGATAGGTGTTGTTTACATTTCACACAAGATGATAATAGAAGATCAAGATTTTGATCTTTAAGGATTACTAAAAGATCAATTGATGGAGAACATGCAATTGGAAAAGGAGACAAATTACCCTTTTAGGTTTGGAACTTTGGTTATATTCCTTGTGGTGTATTTTTTGAATTGATTACCCTTGAATAACAATGTAATATGGAATGATAGTGAACCAATTTGCAAACAAATTTACATATACTCTAATAATTTGGAAATCTGTGATCATGTGTATGGAAGTTTCTTTAAGGGTTTGCTAAGGAATTTTGGATCAACTGGTGTTTCCATTCTGATAAGGGCACTTGAAGTTGGTTCCTCCTCTAGTGAGATGGAGAGAAAGAAGAGAAGAGCAAAATAAATTGTTGTCTATATTCCACCAACATGCAAGACTGCAAAAGTTGAAGGGAAAGGAAAAGAACAAGTGATTGTGGACATACCAGATGAGGAATCTGATAAGGGAACTGAGGACACCCTTGGAAAGGAATTGAAATTAGCTAAATCAGAACAAGAAAATGAAATGGCATAAGGAAGTGAAGGAGAAGGTGATCTAACCAAGGAAGAGCTAATGTAACTTATTCATGAGGAAGATGGAATGCAGAAGACTGCGAACATGTGGTCTATTAGACCCTCATATGAATAGGAAATGATCTTAAGCGTACTAAGTGCTCATCTTGTGCACAATCATATCAAATTGGAGATTTTGTAGAATAAGTTTCTAGAAGAGATGAGTGAATGCATCAAAGAAATCATGGACTTTGAGTATCAGAATAATGAAGAAGAAGTAATCCTATACTTGAAGAAACAGTACAAATTATCACTTACTAAGCTAAAAAGGCACATGAATCAACTAAGTCAATGCATAAGCACAACAAACAACATTTATAACTATTTTTTTTTGATGGCCTCATGCAATCAACAAGTACAAAGACAAGCTAGAAAAATTTGAAACATAACTGAATAGTATTGGACAAAATTTTAACATGCCTCAGGATCAAGATGGTGCAATTAGGAAAATGATTCAAGAATTGCAGGTAGAGCATACAAATGTTCAGAACACTAGGAATAGGATTGTTGACACCTTTTGGAAAGTGAAGGACATAACTGAATGCAGGATGGAATAGTTGATTGAGATACTGAGGAAAGGAGAAGTATTGGAAGATGCCTTCACCATTCTATAATCCCTTATCAAAATTATAAACTATACATCTGAAAATAACAACATGATCATAATCATTGAGATTGCAGTGGAAGCATGGAAGAAGTTTCTTCCAAAGATGAAGGAAAAGTACAAAATAATCTTCAATTAGCGGTTTTATTTTTTGAATCAGTTTTGTACAAGTAATTTTTTGGTTACACTTCATAAGGGGAGAGAGAAAATATTTTATTATCTTTTTTTCATTGATGTCAAAGGGGGGGAGAGAGAAGTGAAAAATTCCTTATCAAACTTAGGGGGAGTTTTGTTGAGTTTTTGTGGCTTTTTGAAGTTTTGAAGGTTCTGACACTTAATCATTTTTCACTAAGTGTTGCCATCAATGCCAAAGGAGGAGATTGTTGGCATATGGATTCTAGTGTTGTCATTGATGGAAACCTAAGTCATTGATCTGGACATACCAGAAGATAAAGTAGAGAACAAGGTATCTGGTTGAAGTTGAATCTGTCAAGTGGTTTGCACTACTAGCTTATCAGTTTTTGTTGTGGATCTCTAGGAAGGTTGTTGGGTATATGAAATGTATTATTCTCAAGTTTTGTGTTGTCACATCAAGTGGTGTACAAGTTAGGATATTTGGTCATTCAATTTTCTATTCATCAGTATATGAAGGTTGACTAAGTGAATGTAAGGTGTTGCAGATGTCTAAAGAAAAATAGTTTGGAGTATTTTTGTGTTCAAATATTTTGTTTTGGGTCCTAACTATGATATGGCCAACTTTGGTGGATGTGCATTAAATGTTATTCATGATTTGGGCTTATAATTGGAAGATATTTTCTATTCTATTGAAGTCGACATATAGCGACCAAATTCTTAGTAGCAGATATATATGTGAGATTCATTAATTCATTTTGGTGTGTGTGTGTGAGTATTCTATATGTGTTGATGTGTGTGAAAATATCAGAAGAGCAATTGAGCAATTTTCATTTGTGTAGAAGAGGATATTATGAAGCGAATTAACACAAAGTAAAGCAAAGTATAGAATTAGACAAAAGGTCCAAAATCTGATATATGAGCCTAACCAAAACTATAATCAGGCATTTGTAGATGCTATTTTCTCAGTTCAACCTTTTGTCACAATCCAAATCTTTTGTAAGGCATTGAGCCTTTCTGATTTTGAGTAGTGAGCTCTAGGTAGTGTGCTTGAATGCAAGTGCATTCCCCATTTTGTAAAACACTTATATTTTGAGTACTCAAATTGTGGATTGACCTCCACTGTGGTTTTTCCCCTAATAGGGTTTCCATGTAAAAATCCTTGTGTTATGGTGTTGTGGCTTATTGTTCCATGTTCATGCATCTTTCTTTTGATTGAACATTTTAGGCACTCGAGAGAACAAATTAATAAGGTTCAAAATTGCACAACACTGATTCAACCCCCTCTTAGTGTTGCTTGAGTCCAACAATAATAGAATATATAAATATATTAGAAAAAAAATAAAAATAATAAAAATAATAATATACTATTCAAAGGAGAAAAAATATTAAATCAAAAGTGCAAAAATAAAAAATGCTAAAATTGTTCAAGAAAATGATTTCCTCATTATTTTTTATGTTGTTTCATTATTCACTAAAGTTTCAGTTGGTGAATCAATTGAGTTAGTCAAATGCAAAACTAATAATAAAATTGCATCTCTTGTTGACCTCTAGCTCTGTTCTAATTTCTTTTCTTTCCAAAATGTAATTTATGAGAAAACTGATGGCATGGCCATGGGTTCCCCCTTATCCCTTGTCATAGCCAACCTCTGCATGGAATATTTTGAGGATCTTGCTCTTAACTCCTTCCCCCTCAAACCTTGTTGGTGGAAACACTATGTTGATGACACCAATGTTTGTTGGTCTCACGGGCAGGATTAGCTTGACATTTTCCACTCCCATCTAAACAACTTGGTGGAATGCATTCAATTTACCAAAGATCTAGAGTATGGCAATCAACTTCCCTTTCTTGGCATCCTCATCATTATAAAAGAGTATGGCTCATTAGCTCATCGTGTGTTTAGAAAATCTACCCACACTGACCTCTGTCTTCATGCCTCCTCCCACCATCATCCCACTTGAAAATCTGGTGTCCTCAATACCCTTGCAACTCAAGCTTATTGCAAATTTGTGATAAGGACCATATTGATCAAGAGCTATCATATCTTGATGCAGGAGCATCCAGTGGTGTGAGGGAAATCTTGCATCACCCAAAAAGATTATTTCCATTTTTGTTCCTATTATTTTCTTTTTGTAGATGTTTTTGCATTTCTAGATACCCTTTTCGTCGAATAAGAGTTACCAACTTTCAGAACTGCTTTTTCTGCTTAGCTGCTATTTTTAACAGGTGTGAATTTGAAGGCTTGGGAAGACATAAATTTATGGGAAGGTTCAGGATGGAAAAATAAAAACTTTGGCGAAAGAATCAGGTCAAGATCATTCACGGTTTGAAAGTTATTCAAGTTCCAGTTTCTTCTTTTTGCCCTAAAAAACCTTCCGAGCTTAGTTTGAGGCACTAAATGGTCCCAATGGGCCTGAAAATTTGTGAAAATGCCAAATCCAAAAAGATATCATCATTGAAGATCTGACGGTCGGATTAAAAGTTATGGCTCCTAGAAGTTGGTGCATATTTTAGAAATGTGCTAATTAAAAATGTGACTTTAAATTTGAATTTCAAATTGTAATTTTTGGTGCCTAACTGCCAAAACTCATAACTCAAATGTTGTTTTTGGGGCAAAGCCAAAAAGGGGATATTTATGGGTTAGTTTTCTAATTTTTAGATAGCTTTTTGGGGAAAGAGTTCGCATGTTGTGAAAAGGGGGTTTTCTGTAATTTCTGTAGTTTTTCTGAGACTTCTGTAGCTTGCATGAATAGCAGAGCTTGAGGATTTGGGGTCCTCTGCATGTAAGATTTTCATTATTGAATAATAATAAAGTTTTCTAGTTGTGTGCATTATTTCTGTGTCTCGAGTTTTCTCCCTCGTCAGGTGGTATCAGAGTGGGTTTTCTTGAGCGTGTGAACAAATCACCGATCGTGAGGCAGTTTGCACCAGGACCATGGTTGTGGGTTCAAAATCTTCAAGATTCCTCCAAGAGTGATTCCTATTAGGCATGGTGGTGCTAGAGGTGGTAGAGGTAGAAAAAATGCTAGTGGAAGAGATCCATTGGCAGCCGATGGTTTAGAGCCCTCTAGAGACAAATTAATGCATTGCAGGAACAAATGCGAAGAAGGTTAAACCTGGGAAGGAGAGGAGAAAGTGAGGATGAAGAAGAGGTGGAAGATACAAATGTAGAAGAGGAAGAAGAAGCTATTGATCGAGATCAAATGCGACTGATTAGGGCCATTTCAAAGATTAGAAAAAGACCTAGAATAGAAGTCCCCAGTTATTCCGGAAGTTTGAACCCGGAAGAGTTGATCGACTAGATCAACAAGCTAGAAGAGTATTTTGAGTAAGAAGAAGTAGAGGAACCAGATCAGGTTAAGTTTGTAAAAATGAAGCTAAAGGGCCATGCCAATATTTGGTGGAAAGAATTCCAGTTGGAGGGAAATCGAAGAGGAAAAAGAAAGATTAGTAGTTGGGATTGCATGGTGGAGAAACTGAAGAAGCAATTCATACCAGTAGACTATGAGTTAAATCTGCTGAAGAAATTACAAGGGTTGAAGCAAGGAATTAGATCTATGAAAGAATACACAGAATATTTTCACAAGATGATCATCGGAACGGGCCATGCAGAAGCCAACAAGGAGAAGGTAGCCCGTTATCTTAATGGGTTAGGACCGAACATTCAAGAGGAGCTAAGCCTGGTCAGAATGACCACCATTGAGGATGCATACCAGTTTTCTCTGAAAGTTGAGGAGAAGTTGAACAAAAGATTTGATAGCAAGCAAAAAAGCCAAGGAGGTCAAAGCGGAAGGGGTAGTGGAAGATCTTCTGGGAGCCAAAATGAGGATGAAAGGAAAAATGAAGATGTGGGTACTAGTCGTAGCCAGAGGAATGATAACTTCTACCACCCTCATGATCAAAATAATGGTGATCAAAGAGGTAGAGGATGAGGAAGATTTGGGCCAGGGCCTAAAAGAGGTGGTTTTAGAGGAACTTGTTTCCATTGTGGTGAAGAAGGGCATCAAACTTATGAATGCCCACAACACCAAGGAAGGACAGATAGAAAGCCAGAAGGCCATGGAAGGGTTGCACATGCAGATGAGGAGGTTCAATATGAGCATTCAGATGATGCAGAAAGGGGAGAAGCCCTAGTGGTTAGAAAAGCCCTAGTGACTGAAGAGAAGGAGCCAGAACAAAGGAATAATCTATTCCGCACAAGGTGCAAGTGTGAAGACAAATGTTGTGAGGTCAAATTATTAACAGTAGGAGCATCGATAATTTGGTGTTAGAAGAGATGGTTACAAATTTGAAGCTAAAAAGGGAAAGACATCTACATCCATATCGGATTGCCTGGTTGCAGAAGGACCACAAAGTTTTGGTCAATGAGTAGTGCCTAGTGAAGTTCAAGATCGGGAGCTATCGTGATGAGGTACTTTGTGATATCATCCCCTTGGATGCATGTCACATGTTGTTGGGGAGGTCATGGCAATTTGATATGCGTGTTGTATATGATAGTCATGCAAACACTTATTCCTTGATGAAGGATGGAGTCCACCATAAGTTGAAACCCCTTAAGAAGGATGAAGAAAAGGTATGTAGTAGTGCTAGAATTTGCTTTGTTGATGGAAGGAAATTTTTAGAAGGCACGAAGCATGAGCGTATGTGTTATGCATTGATTCCTAGAATGGAGAAGGAAGGTAGTGAGAAGGTACCAGTAGAAGTTTCTGGACTATTGGATGAGTTTTAGGAGATTATTTTTGATAACGTACCTGAGGGTTTACCACCAATGAGGAAGACTAGTCATCAGATTGACTTGATCCCTAGAGCCAGTTTTTCAAATAAGGCAGCTCATAGAATGACTCCTACAGAAAATGAGGAGTTGAACAGACAAGTTCAAGATTTGTTGAGAAAGGGTTTGATTCGAGAGAGTCTGAGCCCATGTGCAGTGCCTACAGTACTAGCACCAAAGAAGGATGGGGAGTGGAGGATGTGTACAGACTCCCGAGCCATAAATAAGATAACAATCAAGAACAGATTTCCCTTGCCAAGGATGGATGACCTGATGGACTATTTGAGTGGAGCACAGTACTTCACGAAAATTGATCTAAAGAGCAGATATCACCAAATCCAGATTTGAGAGGGTGATGAATGGTAGACTGCCTTCAAGACCAAGGAGGGCCTATACGAGTGGTTAGTCATGCCTTTTGGGCTAACCAATGCACCAAGCACATTCATGCGGCTCATGAATGAGGTATTGAAAGAGTTTCTGGGGAATTTTGTCATTGTGTACTTAGATGATATTTTAATATTTAGTAAGTCCTTGGGTGAGCATTTGATACATATTCGTAGAGTCTTTGAAAAGTTGAGAGAAGAAAAATTGTTGATTAATCTGAAGAAGTGTAGTTTTGTGAAGGAGTTAGTGTACTTGGGGTTTGTTGTCTGGGTAGAAGATCTCAAGATGGACCCAGAGTAGGTGAAGGCTATTCTAAAATGGCCTACCCCAAGAACTGCTATTGAGGTGAGATCTTTCAATGGTTTGGCTAGTTTTTATAGAAAGTTCATTAGAAAATTCAGTAGTATTTGTGCACCCCTGACTAAAACAATGAGGGGATAGAAAAGAGTTCAAGTGGAGCACTAGAGCAGTGAAGAGTTTTGATCTGTTGAAGTAGAAGGTGACATAACAACCAATTTTAGCCCTCCCAAATTTCAATAAGGTGTTTCAGGTGGATTGTGATGTTAGTGGTTGTGCCATTGGAGCAGGGATGAGCCAAGAAGGTAAGCCCATTGCCTATTTCAGTGAAAAGTTAAATGATGCAAAGAGAAAGTACTTTGTATATGATCAAAAATTTTATGCAATAGTTCAAGCATTAAAGAAATGGAGACATTATTTCTTACCAAAGGAATTTTTTTTGTTTACTGATCATCAAGCATTACAGTATCTGAGAGTAGTCAGGAAAAATTAAATCAAAGGCATATGAAATGGGTAGAATTTTTGCTAAGCTATACCTTTGTTTTAAAGCATAGGAGTGGCAAGTAGAATAGGGTTGTAGATACCTTAAGTAGGAGGAAAACATTGTTGACAGAGATGCAGATTGAAGTGGTTGGGTTCAATGAACTCAAGACATTGTACCTTGAAGATCCTAATTTTGTAGAAGCTTGGAAAGCTTGCAAGGAGCCTGTAATAGTTGACAGGACGAAGTGGCTGGATTTCATAATCCAGGATGGCAAGTTGTTTAGGGGAAGTCAATTGTGTATTCCAAGGAGTTACATGAGGGAGAACCTGATAAAGGAGAAGCACAGTGGAGGAATGGCAGGACATTTTGGTCCGGATAAGACAATTGCCATTATCAGTGAGCATTATTATTGGCCTCAGTTATCACAAGATGTGAAGAAGTTTGTGTAGAGTTGCAGGGTATGTCAAATGGCTAAAGGAGTGAGCCAAAATACTGGGTTGTATCAACCCTTACCTATACTAGAGAGGCCATGGGAGGATATAAGTATGGACTATGTTCTTGGTTTGCCAAGGACACAAAGAGAGAATGATTCAGTATTTATGGTAGTTGACAGGGTTTTTAAGATGGCACATTTCATCCCATGCCAGAAGACCCATGATGCAGTCCACATTTCTAACTTGTTCTTTAGAGAGGTGGTGAGGCTACATGGTTTTCCAAAGAGTATAGTCTCAGATCGTGACAAAAAAATTGTTGGATACTTTTGGAGGACCTTGTGGAAAAAGATGAAAACAGAGTTGAAGTTTAGTTCTGCACACCATCCACAAACCGATGGGTAGACTGAGGTTGTGAATAGAAGTCTAGGTAACCTACTGAGATGCTTGGTAGGAGATAAAACCAAGGGATGGGATTTGATCTTACCCCAGGCAAAATTTTCTTACAACAATTCTATCAATAGAAGCACTAGGAGATCACCATTCCAAATTGTGTATGGAGGTAGTCATAGGACCGCTCTAGAATTAAGGAAGATGGAACAAGAGAAGAAGACAAGTGCCGAAGCTGAATACTTTGTAGAGCACATCAAGAATATACATGAGAAGGTAAGAGAACATATTAACAAGATGAATATGCAGTATAAGGCTAAAGCAGATCAGAAGAGGAGGTATAAGGAGTTTTAGATTGGTGATGAAGTGATGGTCCACTTGAGGAAAGAAAGGTTTCCAGTGGGACCCTATAACAAATTGAAGATGAAGAAGTTCGGTCCTTGTAAAATTATGAAGAGCCACAATTCAGAGAATGCATATGAGGTGGAGTTGCCAGATGGAGTCAACATTTCCCCTGTGTTCAATATTTCATATCTTATAGAGTATCATGAAGGTGGCACAGAGGAAGTACCAGCAATGGAACAATGTGGCATTCCAGCACCTACTTCAGAGAAGGAGGAGATTGAAGAAATCTTGGATAGCCATGTGGGAAGGAGTACCAAAAACAAACAATATGAATAATATTTGGTGAAGTGGAGAGGAAGGCCTGTCGAAGATTCATCCTAGCTATCTAAGGTAGAGGTTGACCGTTTGGGTTTTCCTCAACCGTCTGAGATGTGATAGAGTCACTTCTCAAATTACCCTAGGTGTTTGATGCAGGAGCATCCAGTGGTGTGAGGGCAATCTTGCATCACCCAAAAAGATGATTTCCATTTTTGTTCCTGTTGTTTGATTTTTGTAGATGTTTTTGCATTTCTGGATACCCTTTTCGTCGAACAAGAGTTTCCAACTTTCAGAATTGCTTTTCTACTTTTTCTCCTCAGCTGCTATTTTTAGTAGGTGTGAATTTGAAGGCATGGGAAAACAAAAATTTATGGGAAGGTTCAGGGAGGAAAAATAAACATTTTGGCGAAATAATCAAGTCAAGATCATTCACAATTTGAAAGTTATTTAAGTTCTAGTTTTTTCTTTTTTCCCTGAAAAAACCTTCTGAGCTCAGTTTGAGGCACTAAACAGTCCCAGATGGGCCTAAAAATTTGCGGAATGCCAAATTTGAAAAGGTATTATCATTGACGATCCGACAGGCGGATTAAAAGTTATGGCTTCCAGAAGTTGGTGGATATTTTAGAAATGTGCTAATTTCGAATGTGAATTTAAATTTGAATTTCAAATTGTAAATTTTGGTGCCTAGCTGCCAAAACTCATAACTCGAATGTTGTTTTTGGCTCAAAGCCGAAAAGGGGCTATTTATGGGCTATTTTTCTAATTTTTGGATAGCTTTTTGGGGAAAGAGTTCACATGCTACAAAAAGGGGGTTTTCTGTAATTTCTATAGTTTTTCTGAGACTTTTGTAGCTTGCATGAATCACAGAGCTCAAGGATTTGAGATCCTCTGCATGTAAGATTTTCATTATTGAATAATAATAAAGTTTTCTAGTTGTGTGCATTATTTATGTGTCTCGGGTTTGCTCCCTCATCATATCTCTACAAAGTCTTCAAGCTTAATGACTATTGTGATAAGAAAATAATTAGAGCTTTCAACCTAGCCAAAAATAGAGCCAACCCTATACCCAAATCTATTGCAAATGAAGTCTCTCAATTTGGAACCCCCCTTACATAGAAGGCCTCACCAACAAAATCTCTAAAATTCTAGGTAAAAAAGGCATTTCTTGTGCCTTTAAGCCTATCTCCACCACTAGAAAGATCCTCTCTTCGATCAAAGATCCATTATCTCCTCTTCTCCACCTCGAGGTTTACAAGATTGATTTCTCCTATGGCACCCCTTAAATTGGTGAAATTGGTTGATCTATCGACACTAGAATTAAGGAACATAGTGTTGATATCAAACATGACCGAATCTCCAAATCAGCCCTTGCAAAGCACTCCCACCATAACAAGCACCACATCTTCCTTGAGAATTCCCAAGTGGTGGTCAAAGAAGATAATTTCTTCAAACATAAACTCCATGAACCCATCACCATCATAAATCATGCCACCAATCTCAATCATAATGAAGGATGGTACTTAAGCCTTGGATAACAACCCCTTCTTAACACCCCCCTCTGAACCCCCCACCTTTATGTTCCCCCTCTCACCCTCTCCTTCCTTGCCCCCCTCTTTTTAACCCCTCCCCTTCCCTTCTTAGGAGTTCCCCTCCCCATTTTTCTTCCTTTCCTCTTTTGTGCACTTCCTCCTTCCAGATCGATTGGCTTTTCTTCCTTTGCTTCCTTGTGCTTTTGTCTCTCATTTTTCCCTTTCCTTTTCTTTTTTGTGTCTCCTTCTCTTTCCCCTTGCTCCTTTTCTATTAATTTTTCCTTCTCTGCTTCTCTACCTCATCTCTTGTTTGATGCTCTCCTTGCTTCCTTTCTCTTTCCTTTGAGTTTTTATTCTTCTATTTTGTTTTCCCTCCCTTATTATTCCTTATGTTGCATCTTTCCTATTTATTGTCTTGTGCTCTTTATTTTCCGTCTCTTTATCATTTCCTTTCCTTGATTTTTTTTACCTTAATTATTTTTGCTTTATGTCATTTCTTTTTTACCTTTTCTTTTAAGCATTGGCCTTTGCTTTCTTTTTCTTGTTCATATCTCATTTGCTAACTTACCTATTAGTCATTTATGCTTTCTTCTTGGTATTGTTTCTTTTACTTTCATTTTTAATTGCATTCATAATCATGCTAGTATTAGTTGTTACCTACTTTGTGATTCCTTTTTTTCTCTCTTGCATATAATATTTTGTATACTTTATAATTCTTGCATATTAGTTATAACTAATTTTATGTGGTTGTGTATCTGATTCTTAATATTTTTTTTACTTCACATTTTTTGTATTTTTTTTGAGTTTATACATTATTCATATATGCATACTATTTTAACTATGTACTATGCATATATATTTTATTATTATTTTTATTAGTAATATTCTATAATACATATATTATAACTTATACATATTTTACTATTATAGTATATATATTGTAGCTTATTATTCTAATGTAGTATATGTATTACAAGTATTATAATAAATAATATATGTATTATAACACTATACTATATTATACATATAATATATTATACATATTATATTTTATTTTATATTTTTCTATATATATTTTTACTGTGTATATATTAGTGGGCAGGTGCATGGAGATGGGTATCCAATTTGTGGCCACTTTCAAAAAAAGTGTTTTGAAAATTCATAACACGCTCGCGTTATGGCTTGGTGTGTTGAGCTTGAGGCTCGGCACACCAAGCCCATAACGCGAGCGTGTTATGAATTTTCAAAACACTTTTTTTGAAAGTGGCCACAAATTATAACATGAGTGCATTATAACGTGCTCACATTATGACATGTTAAAAATAAAATAAAAAATGAAAGTCATTCATTGTGCATTTCGACTATTTTTTTGTTATGCCCGCAGCCAAAACCCCTATTTTTGACGCTCATGGTCTAAGAGGAGGAATTGTGCAAAAATATTCACCAAGGGTTGCTATTTATTCAAAAGGATGGCACCATGATGACAAGGAGTGTGAGAGGTAAGGATTTTTTTCTTTTTGTTTTGAATTTGTTAGTTTTAGGTTGTATTTGATTTTTATTTTTTGAATTTGTAGGAGATGTAAATAAACCTAAAAACCCTTAAAATTCTCAACAAGAAGATCAACCAAATCCTCAAGAACAAAATCAACCACAACAACAACCTCCTCCACCAATCACTCAACACCCTCCTAACACTCAACAAAATTTGATGAGTGAAATTGAGAACAATAAAAAGAAAATCGAGGATTTAATTAGTAGGTTGAGTGATCCAAATGGTCAACCATAGAAATAATGACCTTAACAAGTTCATTGAAAGATATGTTAAAAAATTTAGATTCAATTAGAACACAAATAATTGGATGGCAAGATAGGAGGCAAGCGACTAGGGATTATTATGTGGATAAACTATCATATAAGGATGTGAAGGATTTAAAAATTACAAAAGATGATTTGTGCTCATTGTTCACCGACCCATGCACAAATCAAAATCTTACCCTCAATGCGAAGGGGTTTCCTATTCATTGGTTCCTCCACCAACAGATTAGGAACTACTTTTATGATAGGTGGTACATGGTCTTTGATTACCCACCATATAACAATTGTGAACTCCCATAGTATTTCCTTAGGAAAATCTACAATGAGTTCATTTTGAACAAAATCCCAAATTATTTTGATATGAGGGACTTCTAGGGGAGAGGTGGGGGTTCAACTCAAGATAGACCCAGTGCACAGTTGGATCTATGTGGCAAGGGAGATGAGCTCTCGCTAGGCCACCTTGTGAGCATGTTGTTATGCCTTATGTTGTGAAGGAGAGTGTCGACGTAGAGACATTGCCGGCGATCAACACTTTGAACCAAAGTGTCATCCATCATACTATCCCTATTCTATAGCGTCATCTAGGGGAGTCTTCGAGTGGTGGCCTTCGAACCCATGTGTGTCAATCTTGTGGGGCGACTTGTTCATATGACCCCACTGGCACTTAGGAGGCTGCTATGTAGGATCCATTTGTAGCTGTGGAGATGGAAAGGGTAGTTGACATTTTGCATGAGGTGTATGACATTTATAGTTAGGTAAAAGTTAGCATGCTCATTGAATTTAATTTATTAAAATTTGATTTTGAAATGCAAGACTAACTAATTTAGTTTTATGATTTTAATAAAATTACTGGGTCACAATGTTGAGACTGGATACACCGGCCCTCCACCTACTTATTTATTCAGTACACCTATCGGTGGGGTATGTAACTAGTAAGCAATTATAAATTTATTACATGTTAATAGCATTGTTTAATGAATGGTATTTTAATATGTGATTTTGGATGTTGAATAGGCTAATATTAGAGATTTCCAGAGAACACCTCCTAGTGCTAGTGGATTTACTCAAACCTACATGCAGGTAATAGAATAAAGATTTTAACTAATGAATTTTACTTAATAGAATTGTGTAGTTTATATTCATATCGTTGATTACGTTGCATTGCACATCATTCAATCTCAAAGAATTACTTCACATTCCATAACTAATAACTAGATGTTGATACATGACAAAATTTCAACTACAATATAGTTGTTTATAAAGTCAAGATAAGTAGTGATGTAATTACTTCACCATGAGACCACATTTCTTCGAGGCATTTCTTCAAACAACTCACAACCTTTTCTATGATACCACATTTTCCATACATGTGTACCAAAGAATTTTATCAAACTACTTACTTCCTTGCAGCTATGGCTAAAAGCCTAAAATAGGTGCTTTCCAACAAACTATGGATGCTTGGAAAATATCTATCAAAGCATAATAGTAAGCAATAATACCATAGAGAAGGAAATGAACTTTTTGAAAAAATTCCTGAAAGAAATGCGGTCTTATGGTGACGAAATGCCATAAAATGCATTTGTTTGTAATGACATTCCATCACCATGAGACCCCATTTATTTGAGGCATTTTTTCAAATAGTTCACTGCCTTCTCTATGCCACCATAGTTATCGTACATGTCTATGAAAGCATTTGATCAAACAATTCACTGGCTTGCTGCTATGTGTAAAATCCTAAAAACACATCCTTTCGAACAAGATATGGATAGGGAAAATAGTAAGCATGAGAATAAGAAATATATAGTTTAATAAGTACTCCAAATTTTGTTCATTATCTCATACATTATAAGTCATGACATGGATCAGTATTATAGTTTTTATGATTAAATAATTTGTTGTTTTATTTTCAGTTGTTGCAAGCCAAAACACCTCTGAATGTGACAAGGGCAATGGAGATTAGTGTTTCATTTGCTATACAATCCTCGATGGCTCTGATAGGGGAGGTATGAGGAAAATTAGTAAATTTCAATTTACTTTCATTGTTATAGATGTTAGTGAAAAATCAAACCATTATTGATTCATAGTTTAATTCTATTTGGATGGTTTATACAAGGCTTGAGCATGCTTGAGCATGGGTGTGTAAATATTTCCCTCATGGAGAGAGATCATGAGATGGCAGTAAGTGATTATTTTGTTAAACATATTATTTTTTATAATGTAATTTCTATATATTAATGTCTTTAATTCTTAGTGTAATAGTTAAAACTTCACCATGTGAACAAAACACTAGGAGGAGCAACAAGAGCACTCCTCAAGTGCAGTAAAAATGAGTGACAGACCTATCACCATCCAATCGACAAGCAAAGGGAAATAATTTATTTCTAGAGCATGGAGAGCAATGAATTTTGATTCCAGAGCCCTTTGTTGTATGACTACATGGAAATTTTGTACATATTTTGTATTGGATATATTTGACATTGTATGCCTATATGGCATTCTCATAAGCCTATATGGCTATTTTGTACCTATATTTCATACTTATATCGACATATATTGATGTATGCCTACATGGTTGTTTGGTTAATACAAGTCTTTTTTATCGATGGTGTCCATATTTGCATTCTAAATTGATAGTTCAATAGATATGAGTTACGTATATTCAAGTGTATAATTTACAACTTATGTGTGTTCCAATGTATATTTTGTGACTTACGTGTTTTCATGCATATACCTTATATTCGTGCATATACTTTGTATTAATTTGTGTATACTATGTATTTGTGTGTATACTTCAAGGCTTATGTTTTGTTGAGTACTTGTGCTTCCCTTATTGACATGTACATGTTTGACTTATTCACGTGTATACTTATTAATTGGTGAGCCCTAACATTGATCATTGTCGTCCTTCATGGTTTGTCTTGAATATTAATTGATTGATGCTAAACAATTTTATCTAAAATCAAAAAACACATTTTCAATTGGTATTCCATGAAATAATTCATAAAAAGATTCTAATATATTTAATCCTTTGATTGGAACAACTCAATTAAGCAAAGGATACATAATCTTCACAACACTTGCAAAACATAATATTCAAAGTAGATGAAGTAGTTAACTTCTTGACACATTATCATACAAACATTTATCTTCAAGAGTCTTTAAAAATTTTCACAACATAATCCTAATAGTGAAAAATGAATTGTTATGTTCTTGATGCGTCACCATATAAACATGTCGAAATATTTATATGTCAGCTTTTTGCAATATTAATTCTTGTATACGAAATGGACTCAGGAGAAAGCAAGTTATAATTTATAATACAAATAAGAAATGGACTCAACATTGTCCTAGAAATTTGAATAGGTCTATTTCACAAAGCAACGCACTCTCAATCACTCCTCCAATTGGAAAACACCATTGGGTAGCATTTACCAAATTATGTTGCCCCTTGACTTTACCCACTTTTACTCCCTCAAACCTCTCTTTTTCATTCAAAAACCTTTTATTCCCAATTAGATCATCATTCCATAACATACTTTTGACCTCCCTAGTCCTTGCAAACCATTTGAACACATCAAACTCCACAACCTCACCCTATTTCCAACCTATTCTAACTTATTCTCAAGCAATTTCTTATTTTCACCTCGTCTAGCCTTGCTTTTAAGGCCTAAATTCTGAATTTTGAACAGGGACAATGTTATTAATCTCTTTCAATGCCTTTACTAATGCTATTTTCTTATTTGTACTTACATAATTGACTCAAATGACCCCACACTAACTCAAAACTAAAAGAAAGATTACAAAACGGCCTATCATGGCCTTATTTGACTTTATAATAACTAAAACCACTGAACTAGACCTTCTTCATGAAATGGAGGAACAAGGTGCTCTACACCAATGATCATACAATTTTTGTGTGGAATACTCAGACTTCTCAATTGTTGTGTGTATGTTTAATTTTTCCATTGTTTTGCATGCCATCATAAGGGATCAAGCCGGTTGAACGTAGCTCAGATCAATTTTGCATGTTTGGGTGCAAAAGAGAACCATGCCTAGCATAAAACTACCTATTAGGATGCGTTGAAGAAGTTAGTTTGGTCACACGAATTGCAAAACAAAAGCTACACCACTTTGAAACTTTATGTTGCTTCAATTTGACACTTTTTCCATCAAATAAAAATTGGATACCACAAGAAAAAAACTTTGAGATAACAAAAATTGAGAGTGATTATTATAGAGGTACCCAACATGATCCTGTAGGCTCAGAAGAAGATTTCATAAGCATCACGGTTTCCAATTAATAACCTTTCAAAGTTTTCTTCCCTTTTGCACTTTGGACCCTTAAGGGATCGGTCTGGTTGAATGTAGCTTGGAGCCATTCCACATCTTTGAGTGTGAAATAGGACCATGCCTACCATAAACATACCTATTCGTACTTGTTTGAATAGTCCATTTGGTCACACGAGTTGTAGAACGAAAGTTGCACAGCTTTGCAACTTTGCACTACTTGCATTTGACACTTTTTCCATCAAGTAAAAATCAACCGCCACGGGAAAACCACTCCGAGATATCCAAAACTGAGAGAGGTTCTTGTAGAGGGGCGTAATGCAGTCCTATAGGACTAGACATGAATTTTCTAAGCATCATGGTATCTAAGTAACAACATGCTAAAGTTTTCTTCCCTTTTGCACTTTGGACCCTTAAGGGATTGGTCTGGTTGAACATACCTTGGAGTGAATCCACATGTTTGAGTATGAAAGAGGACTATGCATAGCGTAAAATACCTATTCAAATGCATTGGAACAACCCATTTGGTCACATGAGTTGTAGAATGAAAGTTACACCACTTTGCAACTTTGCACTGCTTACATTTGACACTTTTTTCATCAAGTGAAAATTTTCTGCCACAGGAAAACCACTATGAGAGCCAAAATCGAGAGAGGTTTTTGTAGAGGGGCCCAACACAATCATGCATAATCAAACAAATTTTTTTAACCATCACAGTATCCAAGTAACATCATGCTAAAGTTTACAACCATTTCGCACTTTGGACTCTTAAGGAATCAATCTGGTTGAACGTAGCTCGAAATGATTCCGCATGTTTGGGTGTAAAAGAGGACCATGCCTAGTATAAACATACCTATTTGGATGTATTGGAATAGTCTATTTGGTCACATGAGTTGTAGAACAAAAGTTGCACCACTTTGCAACTTTGCACTACTTGCATTTGATAGTTTTTCCATCAAGTGAAAATTTGTCACCACAAGAAAACCACTCTGAAATAGCCAAAACTGAGAGAGTATTTGTAGAGGGGCTCAACATGATATTGTAGGATCAGACAAGAATTTTCTAAGCATCAAAGTATCCGAGTAACAACATGCTGAAGTTTGCAGCCATTTCACACTTTAGACTCTTAAGCAATTGATCTGTTTGAACGTAGTTCAAAGCGATTTCGTGTGTTTTGGTGCAAAAAGGACCATTCCTAGCATATATATACCTATTCAGACACATTGAAACAATTTTTTTGGTCACAGGAGTTGTAGAACAAAAGTTGCACCACTTTGCAACTTTGCACTGCTTGCATTTGACACTTTTTCCATCAAGTGAAAATCCGCTACCATGGGAAAACCACTCCGAGATAGCCAAAACCGATAATTTTTTTTTAGAGGGACCCAACGCGATCTTGTAGGATTAGACAAGATGTTTCTAAGCATCAAGGTATCTAAGTAACAACATGTTGAAGTTTTTAGCCATTTTGCACTTTGGACTCTTAAGGAATTGATCCAGTTGAACATAGCCTTTTTTGTCACATGAGTTGCAGAATGAAAGTTGCAACACTTTGCAACTTTGCACTACTTACATTTGATACTTTTTCCATCAAGTGAAAAATCCACTACCACGAAAAAAACACTTCGAGATAGCCAAAACCAAGAGGGTTTTTTTGTAGAGGGGCCCAACATAATCCTATAGAATTAGATGAGAAGTTTCTAAGTGTCACAGTATCTGAGTAACAAAATGCTAAAATTTGCAGCCATTTCACACTTTAGACTCTTAAGGAATCGATCCGGTTGAATGTAGTTTAGAGTGATTCTGCGTGTTTGGGTGTGAAAGAGGACCATGCCTTGCGTAAAAATACCTATTCAGACACATTGGAACATTTTTTTTGGTCACACAAGTTGTAGAATGAAAGTTGTACCACTTTGCAACTTTGCACTGCTTGCATTTGACACTTTTTCCATCAAGTGAAAATCCGCCGCCACAAGAAAACCACTCCAAAATAGCCAAAATCGTGAGATATTTTGTAGAGGCACCCAACATAATCCTATAGGATTAGATGAGAATTTTCTAAGGATCATGATATCCCAATAACTAAATGTTGAAGTTTGCAGCAATTTCACACTTTGGACTCTTAAGAAAATCAAACAATTAAGGAGTTCAAAAGGAAGTTAGATCCATTGGGAAAGTTTAGTTTGAAGTAGAAACATTATAAATATATTGTAAAGACTCGATGAGAGGGGGATCTTGAAGATTTGAAGTAATAAAATCTGATTAGCATTGATTTTTATCAATAGTACCCAATTTCTTCTTTTCACGATATGTAGCCCTCTCCTTTGCTTTGAAGGTTTTATACTCTTCGTCTGTTAGTTTATTCCTTCTTCGTTTCTTTAGCATGGTAAATGATTTTACCTATAACATGGTAATGAGATGAATATTAGTTCCTAAAGTATTTTTCCATTCAAATAAATGAAATATATGTCATTCAAGGCTTCATAAAAAATACTTATAATCATCTTGTACAAGACTATTTCTAGCATAGACAAAGGTGGTGCAGGGGCTAGTTTGTTGTTTCAGTCTAATAATTTTGAGTTGGTTGGGGTCTTCACCACCTAGATTGCTACCATGTTTCCCCTACCTTCTAAACCCTACCCTATTGGCAAGCTAGTGGAGTGTTGGAAAGTTAGCTCACTCAATAGCTTGCCAATGCGGTAACCCACTCACTAGCTTGTCAGTGTGGTAAGGTTGAGAAGGTAGGGGAAATGAATGCCTCATAGAAATGGGGTTCCATTTTTATATACATCACCGTGGCACCCCATTTCAATGAGGTGTACACTACCCCTACCTTCTCGACCCTACGACATTGGCAAGCTAGTGGAGTGTTGGCAAGCTAGCTCACTCAATAGCTTTCCAATGCAGTAGGGTTGAGAAGGTAGGGGTAGCGTATGCCTCATAGAAATGGGATGCATATCACCATGGCACCCCATTTCTATGAGGCATATGCTGCCCCTACCTTCTCAACCCTACCACATTGGAAAGCTAGTGGAGTGTTGGCAAGCTAGCTCACTCACTAGCTTGCCAATGCGGTAGGGTTGAGAAGGTAGGGGCAGCGTATGCCTTATAGAAATGGGGTGCCATGGTGATTTATATCACCATGGCATCCCATTTCTATAAGGCATACATTTCCCCTACCATGTCAATAATTTCTGAGACTGACCTAAACACATAGTTTTAAGGTTTGAAAGTCATTTAAAATGGTGTTTTGACCTATTCCTCTCATTATTATAACTCTAACTTGAGGAATGGGTCTACACCATCACTAAAAAGGTGTGGGAATGTTGAGTGTGTGCAAGGGAGGTCAAGAGTTGAGTTGGGCATGAAGCCCTAGAGTGAAATTTTGTGTTTTCCATGTGAATTTGAGAGGTTTTGACATGATAATGTGAGTATTGTCTTAGGAAAACATTGTTTCTTATTGAATTGAGTTTGTGCAGGCCATTTTAGACTTGTTTGAGGTGGTGGCATGTTTTGATAAGGTTGGGAAGTGTGTTTTCCAATAAGCCCTAGGTTATTTGGCTTAAAAAGAGGGGTTTTGGTTTTCGCATCTTGGTGGATGAATTTCTGAGAACTAATTGTGAATTCTTTGGTTTGAATACATATAAATTTCTGCCCACATGTATTTGGAGGTTTTGGTCAAGTTTCAAGATAAGTTTTTTTTCTAAAGTGTCCTAATTTGAGGCCTAGTTGGCATAGAAAGCCTGATTTGAGAAAGTTGTTACAAAGTAATCAATAGTGGTTTGTTGGCATGTGATTATATACCTTGAAGGGTCCTTGAAATGGTTCAAGTCTTGGTCTAAAAGAATCTATCAAGAAGAAATACCTGATTGAATGAGTTGGCAATGCTACAAGGAAGAGTGTTGATTTGGTGAAAAGTGAAGAGTGTTGAGAATTGTGACTTCTGAATTGTTGTTATTAGTTGATTTTTTGTGTTCAGTTATATTGTAGGACCTCCCCTAGTTGCATCACAATTCAAATTCTTTTTCCATGCTTCCATTTTGAGCCATGATTGCAAGATAGGCTGCACCTTTCTCCATGTTGCTAACTTAGCCTTCAATAAAGAGTCTTATAACAATGGAGAAGAGGGTTAAAATCCCTTGTAGGTAGACTAATCAAGGAAACATTTAAAATATATCACAAATAAAAGTGATGAGGTAGGTTTAGTGATGAGGTAAATTTAGAAATAGAGATGAAAACCAAAATAGTTTCTAAGATCTATCAACGTGGGAGGAGTATATTCCAATTTTTTAAAGAGATGTATGGAAAATTTGGTAGCATACACAAGGAAATGAGCTACTTGGTATAATTGTTTGACAAAAAACCTCAATGAAAGCTTCAAAGAGTGGTATGCACTTCCATAATAAAGGATTGAGAAATGATATTTTATTTTACTTCCTTAAAACATATGTCATGTATATGTATATACAAAATTTGAGAGCATACACAAGGTAAATCAATTGTTAAATAACAAAATTCCTTAAATAGATGTGGTTTAAAAATGTAATTGGCAAATGTATATAATTTTGTAATTTAAAATGTGCATTGACAACCTAAGGTTATAATGACAAACAAACAATGATCAACATGGAATATGCAAAATAACCAAAATGAAAGGAAGCCATAATAGAATGAAAGAAAATGTGTAAAGACTTCACTTACCTAAAAAATTAGAGTTTCAAATGGAGGAGTTCAACCCAATTATGTAGCCTTAGCTTCTTCTTTCTTCAAACTCCTCAACAATTTTACTTTTTCAAAAGCTTGTTCCCCTCCAAACTTCAATTGTATATCTATTTTCAATGGAATTCAAACTTGAATTGGTATTTTATGTCTTTCAACATGAAAACTCTACTATTTCATGCAAAGGTGGTAGAAAGATCATGAAAAAGGTGGTGGAATTTGAAAAACATGCATGCACACTTCACAACAACATCAAAAAGCTACTTTTTGTTAGAGCACGTGCAGAACTAGGAGAATATGTAGAATGCGGACCTTGAGATCACAAGTATATTGAGTTTTTTTACTACTTTTAGTGCAACACAAAACACACTCACATTATAACGTGAGCGTGTTATTTCTTCCTAAAATGCTCATCTCTCTACTTCAAAACGTGCTTGCGTTATGTGAAAGTTTATTTTTTAATAGATTTATTTTCTCTTTTTGTCTATACCCTATATACCCTGATTCTATCTCTCTTCCCTCTACCATTATACCCTAATTCTATCTCTCTCCCCTCTACCCTCTACCCTTATACCCTAATTCTATCTATCTCCCCTCTACCCTCTACCCTTATACCCTAATTCTATCTCTCTCCCCTCTACCCTCTACCCTTAACCCTTATACCCTCTATCTCTCTCCCACCCTCTCTCCCACTCTCTCCCACACTCTCACACCTTCTCCCACCCTCTCTCCAACTCTCTCTCACCCTCTCCCACACTCTCTCCCACTCTCCAACCCTCTCCTACCATCCCCCACCCTCTCTCCCACTATCCAACTCTCTCCCACCCTCTTTCCCACTCAATCCCACCCTCTGCCACCCTCTCTCCCTCTCTCCCACTCTCTCTCCCACTCTCTCTCCCACTCTCTCCCACTCTCAAACAATCTCTTACCCTCTCTCACCCTCTCCCACCCTCTCTCCCACTCTCTCTCACTCTCCAACTCTCTCCCACTCTCTCCCACCATCTCCAACTCTCTCTCACCCTCTCCCACCCTCTCTCCTACTCTCCAACTCTCTCCAACCCTCTCCCACCCTATCTCCCACTCTCCAACTCTCTCTCACCCTCTCCCACTCTCTCCCACTCTCCATCCCACCTCTCTCCCACCTCAACTCTCTCCCAACTCTCTCCCACTCTCTCCCAACTCTCTCCTCAATTTCCCACCCTCTTGCACCCTCTCTCTCCACCTCTCCTGCACCTTTCTCCACCTTTTTCCACCTCCGCCACCCTCTCTCCCACTCTCCACCTCAAATTCTCTCCCACCCTCCCACTCTGCCACTCCCACCATCCTTTTTACCCTCCAACTCCCAACTCTCTCTCCCACTTCTCCCACCCTCTCTCCCACTCCCACCCACTCTCCCACTCTCTACCACCCTCTCCCACCCTCTCTCCCACCTCCCACCCTCTCCCACCCTCTCACCCTCTCCTCCCACCCTCTCACCTCTCTACCACTCTCCAACTCTCCACTCTCTCCCCACCCTCTTTTCCACTCTTTCCATTATCTCCAACCTCTCTCCCACTCTACCACCCTCTCTCTCAGCACCCTATCCCACCCTCTCTCCCACTCTCCCATCCTCCCACTCTCAAACCCTCTCCCACCCTCCCACCATCTCTCCACTCTCCGCCACCCTCTTCCACCCTCTCTTCCCACTCTCCCACCTCTCCCACCTCTCCCACTCTTAAATCTCTACCACCCTCGCCACCCTCTCACCTCTCTCGCACCCTCTCCCACCCTCTTTGACCCTCTCTCCCACTCCAAAAATATTTCCTACTCTCTCCCTCCCTATCTCCCACTCTCTCCCAACCTCTCCTACCCTATCCCAACCTTTCCCACCCTCTCCCACTCTCCAAATATCTTGCACTCTCTCCCACCATCTCTCCCACTCTCTCCCACCCTCTCCCACCCTCTCCCACTCTCCAAATCTCTCCCACTCTCTCCCACTTTCTCCCACCCTTTCTCCAACTCTCTCCCACTCTCTCCCACCCTCTCCACCCTCTCCCACCCTCTCTCCCACTCTCCCAATCTTCCCACCCTCTCTCTCACCCTCCCACCCTCTCTCACCCTCTCTACCACTTCCAACTCTCTCTCCCACCTCTCCCACCCTTTTCCACTCTTTCCATTATTCCAACCCTCTCTCCCACTCTCTACCACCTCCTCTCTCACCCTATCCCACCCTCTCTCCCACTCTCTCCCATCCTCTCCCACTCTCTCAAACCCTCTCCCACCCTCTCCCACCATCTCTCCCACTCTCTGCCACCCTCTTCCACCCTCTCTCCCACTCTCCCACTCTCTCCCAGCCTCTCTCCCACTCTTTAAATCTCTCTACCACCCTCTGCCACCCTCTCTCACCCTCTCTCGCACCCTCTCCCACCCTCTTTGACCCTCTCTCCCACTCCACAAATCTTTCCTACTCTCTCCCTCCCTCTCTCCCTCTCTCTCCCACCCTCTCCTACCCTATCCCAACCTCCTTTCCCAATCTCTCCCACTTCCAACTCTCTCACACCTCTCCCACCATCTCTACTCTCCCACCTCTCACCCTCTCTCTCCCACTCTCCAACTCTCCTCTTCCCACTCTCTCCCACTTCTCTCCCACCCTTTCTCCAACTCTCTCCCACTCTCTCCCACCTCTCTTTCCACCCTCTCTCACCCTATCTCCCACTTTCCAACTCTCCCACTCTCACCCTCTCTCCCACCCTCACTCCCACTCTTTCCCACTCTCTCTCACCCTCTAACACCCTCTCTCCCACACTCTCCCACTCTCTCCCATCCTCTCCCACTCTCTCCTACTATCTTCCACTCTCTCCCAGTCTCTCCTAGTCTCTTCCACCCTCTACCACCCTCTCTCCCACTCTCTCCCACTATCTCCCACCCTCTCTCCCACTCTCCAACTCTCTTCCACCCTCTCTCCAACTCTCCAAATATCTCCTACCCTCTCTCCCACCCTCTCTCCCACCCTCTTCTCACTTCCAACTCTCTCCCTACCCTTCCTCGGCTTGCACCTCTCTCGCCACCCTCCCACCCTCTCCCATACTCTCCCACTCTTTCCCACCTCCAACTCTCTCCCCACCTTCCCACCCTCTCCCACCCTCTACTCTCTCCCACCCTCTCCCACCTCTCCCTAATTTCTCCTACCATCTTCCTAATTTCCCTCTCTCACCCCTCCCACTCTCCCACTCTCTCCCACTCTTCCACTCTCTCCCACCCTCTCTCCCACCCCTCTCCCACCTCTCTCACCCTCTCTCCCACCCTTCCCACCCTCTTATTCTCTCCCACCTCCAAATCTCTTCCGCCTCTCCCACCCTCTCTCCCACTCTCTCCCACCCTTTCTCCCACTCTCCCTCCCACCCTCCCACCCTCTCTCTCCCCACTCTCCCACCCTCTCCTACCCATTCCCAATTCCTCTCTCTCTCCCACTCTCCAACTCTCTTCCACTCTCTCCCACCCTCTCCCCCACCCTCTCCCGCCCTCTCTCCCACTCTCTCCCACTCTCTCTCACCCTTTCCCACCCTCTCTCCAATTTTCTCCCACCCTCTCTCCCACTCTCTCCCACCCTCTCTCCCATTCTCCAACTCTCTCCCACCCTCTCCCACCATCTCTCCCACTCTCTCCCACTATCACTGACCCTCTCTCCCACTCTCACCCCACGCACCTCCCACCCTCTCTCCCACTCTCCAACTCTCCCACTCTCCCATCCTCTCTCCCCACTCTCTCTCCCACCCTCTCTCCCACCCCTCTCCCACCCTCTCTCCCACTCCCTCCCACTCTCTCCTACTCTCTCCCACTCTCTCCCACTCTCCAACTCTCTCAACCCTCAACCCTCAATCCTTAAACCATAAACCCTCAACCCCTATACTCTCTACCCTTTACATTGGACCCTCAACCTAATCCTTCAACCATATACCCTCAAACCTATACCCTAAACCCTCTACCCTAAACCCTAAACCCTTTAACCCTAAACCCTTAAACCTTCTACCTTATACCCTCAACCCAATACTCTCTACCATCAACCCTAATCCCTCAACCCTCAACCCTTAAACCTTAATAACCTAGAAATCATCAACCCTATAGGTCCACCATATTCACTCAACCCTAAACCCTTAAACCCTATCACTTTCTCTCTATCTATACATCTCACCTCTCCCTCCCTCCCTCTCCCTCTTTCTATGTACCTCTCGTTCAATCAATCCCTACCACCCTCTATTGCTCCCTCTATCTATCTCTCTCTATCTCCCTCCCACTCTCTCTCACCCCCTCTCTCTCTCAGGTCTCTCCCTTTGGCAACCTACCTAGGTAACTCTCTCTCTCTCTCCTCTCTCTATCTACCCCTCCCACCCTATCTAGATAAGCCCCTCTCACTCCACCCTCCTCTTTCTCTCCCTTTATTAGGTCACTCCCTCCCACAACCTCTCCCTCTCTCAAGTCTCTCACTCACACTCCCTCTCTCTCCCACTCTATCACTCTTGCACTCCCTCTCACTACCTATCTCTCAAGTCTCTCCCTCTCACCCCCCTCACACTCTCAAGTCTCTCCCTTTGGCACCCTACCTACATAACTCTCTCTTTCTCTTTGTCTCTCTCTCTCTCCCCCCTCTCTCTCTCTCAATTCTCTCTCTCCCACCTACTCTTTCTCACTCCCATTATCCCTCCCACCCTACCTAGCTAATTCCCTCTCACTCCAACCCATTCTCTCCCACTCCCTCTCTCTTAAAATCACACTTTCACCCCCTCCCTCTCTCCAAACTCTATCTCTCTCTCTCTTAAAATTCTCCCTCCCTCTAAAGACATACATAAATACATACATACAAGCATAAAACATATGTACATACAATCCTACATACATACAAGCATACATGTACATGCACGTATATACAATCTTACATACAAGTAGGGATACACATAATATACATGCATTGATAAATACAAGCATACATACATACATGACATACAAGCATACATGTGCATACAAGCATACAAATATATAAACATACATTCAATATGCATTCAACATAAAGCAAGACATAACACGGGCACGTTATAACGCGAGTGCATTATAATGCACTCATGTTATATCTTCCTTTGGGAATTCCCTAGCCTTAGGATTGGTATTTTCCTTGGAATACCAACTCAAAGGATTGGAGGAAATTCCCAATGACTAGAGACGTGTTTTTGTAATTTCTACAATATTTCACATAATCGGGTTTGTGCTCACCATCAGGACTGCACGTGGTTCAATATCAAACAAATTGAACATTTGGGTAATGTTAGGTTCTCTCTGATCTATCCAACGATATACTTTTTTTCACTTTCTGACAATGTTAAGCCATTCATCCATAATTTCTTTTGTTTTTTATGTCTCTTTTTGGCAAAAAGCAATGTTTGGTATTTTTTTTTGTTATAAATTAACCGTTCATCGAAATTTCAAATAAATTACATTTTTAGAAACTAGACTCCATTCTACAATTTTTTTAATAAAAAAATCAATTAGTTTCCAAAATTTTTAGGGGTAGCACGACCAAAATTCTATTTTTCAGGAAGTGTCCACTTCGAAAATTAGTAAATTTATTAAAATTTTCATTAAAAAATTATCAAAAAATTGTGCATCAACTACATACTATTACCTAACTTCTGACTGTAGCAATTTTAAAAATACTAAAACAAAGTTCACCATATGAGGGTCATAGAAGAGTTGTTATGTTATTTTTTTTGACAAAAACAACACCAATTTGTGTACATCCCTCATTTGAACCCCTTAATCTCAACCATTTTCAAAATAAATTACTAGTTTAGAAATTAGACTTGGAACAAGTTTGAGTCCTTTTTTTTTCCATCTCAAAATTTTGAGTGTAAGTATCCTCAATTTCATGTCCAAGGTCAGTATTTCCTGATTTCAGAAAAAAAAAAAGTGGCCACTTAAGCTCCCTTTTTGGGAACCATATTGGTGCACTTACCCTATTAATTCATATTTATTAATAATTCATTGAATTAATAATATATTTACATCACTAATGTATTAAAAATATATTATGAATATTAAGTAATTTTCTAGTATATGCACTATTTATATATATTGTGTTGCATATATAATATATATATGTATTGTATATTTCTCTTTTAGAATTTTTTATTTTGCACTTTTGATTTTCTTTTGCTCTCTTGAATAGTTTTTTATTATTTTTTTAGTTTATGTTTTCTAATATATTTATATATTCTATTGTCTCCTCTTTTTTCTTCCCCCCTTTTTTTAACAATTTTCTTGTTTTTTTTCCCTCTCCCTCACCACCCACCTTTTTAAGGTCTTATTTGAAATCCAATCTCACTCTTTCCTTTTCTTGATGATGGATCATTGAGTGTGATCTGAAACATCAATTGAAACTCATACACATTTTAATCTAGAAGCTCGCTCTAATTATTTATATGGACTGTGGAAAACTCATACCAATTATAAATGAAATCCCTTTTAGATCCACATCCATCAACCCAAGATCATATATAAATATAGTAATATTAGTCATGGTATCAGTGTAGTCATGTAAACCTCCAAGCATTTTAAAAGGAAAGAGAGGAGAATTGAAGTCACTAAAAAGCATCCAAAACTTCTCCTTATATTATTGTTCTAATTAGTATAACTCAGACTACGACAACTAATGGGCCAGCCTAGTGTTTGAAGCATAAAATTTTGAAAGGATCAAATGTGTTGGAAGAAGCTACATAAAATCTAGTCTCCAAACTATGTATAGAATAATGTATCATCCCACGTAAAGAAGATTTGTATTCCACATTTTTGTGATGCCTCTAGAAGCACCACATTGAGTTCCCTAAAAGAATCCTTGGATATTTTAACCTCCTAAATGAGAAATATGACAGGTTTATTTTTCAACATATAATTTTTCAAAAAATAGTTCCTTATGGGGATTATTTTGTCCTTGAATATCCTATTGTAAAATCTTCATTTACAATCATTCTTGAGGGAAAACAAGTCCAATGTATTTTTCCTCTCACTAGCAATTTCTTTTGTCTCCTTAGATAGATGGTTTCTTTGAAATTTGGTTGATCTCTATCATCCATCCCTACATCTGTTGTTTCCCTAACCTTTCTTTTGGAATGGGGATTTTACCAACTATAGGGGAACTATAATCACTAGAGTCTAGAAGGGATGGGTCATACTCTTTTTCTTTCTTAAAATTTTTATCATATACATGTTCAAAGGTGATATCCTCCAAGAGCAACTCTTAGAGCAATTACTAGATCAGCTATAGCAGCCCTAGTTATCAAATTATTACTCACACCCATCTCCATTTAGATCATCAACTCTCTTTATGTTTCTAGAGGGAAGGTCCATTTCTTCATGGATAATAGACCCAACAACAACCTCAACAAACCCAACCAATTCTTCTTCAAAAGCAATAACCTAAGGAGTGACTTCAAATATAGAGATTGTCTCACTAGAAACCAAGTCTTTCAATGATGTTACTAATAACTATAGAAATAAGAATTTCCTCTCAAACTATTTCTAAGACATCAAGTACACTGTCTTTCTCGAGAAGATGAAACGCCTCATGGATATATAATAAAACCAAGCTAATCATGGGTATATAATAAAAACACACTATAGGTTCTACCAACAATCTAATCATGGATATATAATAAAAACATATGTATCACTTAAAAAATTAGATCTATTAAACTTTAAAATAAATATTATCACATAATTTAAAAGTTTTACTCTCTAATAAAGTATTATGATGTCCCACTAAGTTAATCCTCATATTTCCTCCAAAAAAATTAAGCTTACATAACACCCTATTTGTACAGTTAGATATTGTAGTTTGGAGATTATTAATATTTCAAAGGAGTTTGAATTATTTATTTTAAAAAAGAAAAAAAACATAATGATAATGCAGACATAGTTTACTTAAATATTACACTTTTTAATGATAATTTTATATCTCGTCTTCACTAAAAAATAAAAAATAATTGTCCTACCTTTGATCGACCAAAATTTACCTTTGCTCATTTGAAAACAACCAATACAAATATAATATCTCTATAAACAACCAATACAAATGCAATATCAGATATTCCTATAAATACAAAATCCAAAAAAATATCAAAACATACGTCCAAAAACATTGCCATGATGTAAGGAAGTTACAGAAGAATTTATGAAAATTTGAAAGGACAAATAAATAACCTCGCGGAACAACATAAACCTAAAACTGGAAGTGTTTTGAGATTGATTTTTAAAAACTGTTGAATGCCTGTACACTTCTCCACGTGAATGTTTGTTAAACAATTGTGGAAGACAAAATAATAGTTTGACTTGAAGGCCTTTTTAGATTAATCTACGTAAATAATAATTATTATTTGTTTTTTATGTTTGTATTTTGAATTGGCGAAATTTATATGGAGAATGATTGTGCCAGCATTTTGGTGTGATAGAGGATATCAAATTTTTGTTATGTAATTTGTACGTTTAGTAATAAAAATTGGAGTTATATTTACTATATCAATTTTTTAAAGGAGTTGGATAAAGATGTTTATGTATTATCTTTAAAATTAGAGATTGTGTTTTTATTATTTAAAGGAGTTGGTCAAATATCTTAATTTTAGAAGGAAAGAGTGTCAAGAAGAGGATTTAGAAAATTTGGTTAAAAGGATAATTGTCAAAGAAAATGATGTATTGTGAAAGAAAGTAGGGAATAAATTTTCTCAATTCATGAAATTCTAAGCTTTTATTGGTTAGAAGTCTTGTAAATGGAAAATTGTGATCTTTGATTGGATCATGAATTGTGATCTTTGATTGGATCATGAAGTGTTAATAAAATAAATCAAGTCATCCATTTCAAGAAGATTAAGATTAGTAACGTAAAACACTTCCTAACAATCATTTTCCTAGATCTTTCACTCAAGAATATAGTTTGAAAAAGATATTGTAAGGGATTTGTATAGGTAGATTCATAGATTAGGTTGTCAGTGATCCAAATATTCAATGTGAAGTTGAATTTGACATATTATTCAAACCATGATAATTCTACAGATTATAGCAATACTATTAGTTCAAGTAAGGGTTAGACATATAACTTCCTATATATGAATAAATTGATTTCAAAATCATTAGTGTTGTTATACAAAGTTTTGGGATTCTCATCTATATGTAAGCTATGATATCATAATCATCACCTACATAAGAAAAAAAATCATAATTATTCTTACTCTATTAATCATCCAACTCCTTTCTAATATGTAAAATATATTTAAAATAATTTTAGACTTGTTCAATTAGATATTCTAATTCTTTAAAAAAATATTACAATTTTAAACTTTACAATTGTACAAAATAAGTAGTTTACTAAAATATTAAACAATATTTTTTCTCTAAAATGTCATATCACCTAGATACCTTGCTAAATCTTTTGCATAACTCCTAGACCTAATGTAATTTGGAATAGGGGTGGATTTTCAGATTTTATTATGTAGACGTATATGTGTGTGTATGTGTGCTAATTGTGAACCTTGATGCTAACATTAATGAATGTGGTTATTAATTTTATTATATTATTTAAAATTTGATGCATCAAATTGTCTCAACTAGCTTGAAGACTAATGACTTGGTTGTTGGACTTGTGTGAGGCTATTATTGGTTGCAGGTAACTGGGGTGCAAGATGAGGTGGTTTTTTTTGGTTATGTTGGTTGAGAGACAAACAATCGGTAAAGTCATTTTATTTCCAAGACCTTGCTTGTAGTTTTCAACTTGAGGTTCATTTAAACCTGGGACATTAGATGTATGTTAAAATGCTATTATTCATCCATCTTCTGCTTGGCAAAGATACCGAGATAGCCTAAATTATTTTTCAGGTAATTGAGGATATTGCATAATATGGTAAATTATTAAAGATCAATGAATGGATAAAAATAAATAAATAAATAAATAAAAGTTAAAATAAGTAATTCATATAGTTATGAAATATTAAAATAAAAATAAAATTAAAGTAAATAAATAAATAAAAACTTACCATCTACCTTAAATATTAATAAGGAGGGGCAATTAAATAAAAACTATCAAACCAAATGAGGAAAAGAAAAATAAAATGAAAGGAGAAAATCAACACATGGGAAGAAGGGATTTGTGCACATGAAATGACATAATGGTGCAACCTCCACTCCATGACCAAGAGATAGGCAGGATTAAAGAGGAATGGCTGTAGGAATGGAAGAGAGGAGGAGGACTTGTTGTGCCATTAATAGGCATGGCACACTAGCCCAATGCCAACCATTTTGTAGGACAAAGAATGGAGACAGGTTTGGCTATTAATAATCTTCAAACCCCTAAACAATGGCACACTAGAGCTAGAGAAGACAAGAGAAAGGAGGTAAAAGAGAAGGAGAGCATAGAACAAGAGATTGGAGGAGGAATAGAGAGGTGCATGAATTTCCTGAGATGTGTGAAGGACAGATTTTATTGCTACTTCAAACACCATTCATTTGGGTGCCTCTAATCTAGGTTTTGATACTTTTTGTTGCATTTCTTTGGTTTGCAATGTTGTCTACATTATAAATCCTCCTTGTTATTTTAAAATCATTCCAAAGCTAGAAATGGTCTTTGTAATAACAAAATAAGTAGGGTATCAACCACAGACTATCATGGGGTGAAGAACTACCTTGCCTCCAACCAAGATGAGTCTATGAGCATGTAATGCTTCCATATGAAATATTCATTAATGTCATTCATGGTTGTAACTAAGTTGGGAACCTGCTTAATCGTGTTATGGACTTATCTTCCAATCATAGCACTAACATAAGTCAAGGAGCTATACTTTAAGCTCGAGATTGATAGGTGTCTAGGGGTAGTACTCGCTCGAGATGGAAAGAAATCAAGGAGCTATGCTTTAAGCTCAATATTGATAGGTGTCTAGGGGCAATACTTGCTCAAGATCAAGGATAACTTTAAGAAACCCTCCCCCCTTAGTGAAGGTGTAAAATACTGGTGAATCTTGGCTAAGTGCTATAATTTTCCTGGTGAATATTTCCTTTTATTTGAAAAAAATATTAATTTTCCTAGCGAATCTATGTACATTATTAAAAAAATTATAAAATCCTGGCAAATCTTAATGAATAATTGGTAAAAATAATAATCATAGTGGAAAATCCTAGTGAATAATCACTAAAAAGATTAATTACAATGGTGAATCTCTCAAAATATTTGCATAGTTGGTCAGCACAGTTCCCCTGTATTTTTTTTATTTTTTGTAATATTGAAGTAGGGGCTCGGGGGAAGTAGTCACCGATGGGGTCAAGGGGACAGAGCCCCCTTGTGGGGGTTGAGGGGTAACGCCCCCTCGTGGGGTCTGGGGACAATGGCCCCAATGCACCCCTGTCATGATACAGGCGGGGTCGAGGGGCATAGGCCCTCACCACAAAGCATAAATTCACTATCTAAAATGCATTGGAGCACACAAAAATTAAGTATTTTTTTTAAATCTCACTTTAAAAATAAGACTAAATGAAAAGTGAAATTGTTACCATTGATTAGTTTTTAAGCAGATGGTTGTAGGTTGATTATGTGACCTATATGTGTGTGCCTTTTAAAAGGCTTATTGAGGCCCGAATTAGTTTTGGGCCACATGATTAAATCTAATCATGTGGCCCAAAACAAATTTTGAACCTCAACAAGCCTTTTAAAAGGCATGTGCATATAGGTCACGAAATCAACATGCAACCATCTGATTAAAAAGCTAATCGATGATTTGATGGCAATAAATAAAAGCCCTATTCAAGGCTAAAATATCCCTAAAATTAAATGGTAATTTATTATTAGTGGCAATATTTCCCCAAAATTAATGGTACAAATATAATAAATATTTGTAATTACAATATAAAGTACTGGTGAATCAGTTCCAATGATGAATCATTTACATGGTGAATCAGTTTGATTTATTAGCTTAAAAAATAATGCATAGGAAAACTAATCGAAAAAAAATTATTTTTTTGTAAAAACCTGGTGATTTAGTCTCCTTTTTAGCTTGTACTATTCACCATTTTTGGAGGTCCCGATTTCAATTATTCGCCAATTGGTGAAGATTCACCACTAAATTTTTCCTTGCTCAAAATGGATAGAAGTCAAGGGGTTGTACTTTAAGCTTGAGATTGATAGGTATCTTGGAGCAATACTTGCTTGAGATGGATAGTAGTCAAGGAGTAGTATCTTAATGCTTGAGATTGATAGGTGTCTATGGGTCGTACTTGCTCGAGATGGATAGTAGTCAAGGAGCATTCTATGTTAGTGATGGATAACCTTGGTTGATTAGCCATCCGATGGACTATAGGGAAGAAAGTTCCTAATAAGCTAAAGTAGGTAACCTATAAATCACCTCATAACCTTATAACCATAGGGAAATAGTATCTTACGTCTACCACTGGTAGGTACACCTTGAGATTTGATCACTAGGGAGATATTCTATTCATTGCTTATGGGCTTGAATGACAACTTCCTCTAACCATGGGCCACATAATCCACTTGGAGGGGTGGATAGGGTTTGAATTCACTTTGGTTGGGATCATTTTTCACCCCACAATAAACATGAGATTACTCTGTCATGTGCCTTATATGAAAGAAGAAAAGGATCAGGTGAAAAAATTTGTCTTAGGACTAGATAAGAATATTCTATATACAACCAAGCTCACTCGACCAAAAAACTTAAATTAGGCTGTGGAGGTAGATTTGTTCACTAAAGAAAAGCATAAGAGCAAACAAGAATGCAAAAAAAAAAAAGAATGATTCCTCCAATTACTCAGATAATTAATAGAGGGATAATCAATAGGTTAAGTCCAAAGGAAAGGCTTCTTGATAGTTTAAGAGGGGTCGAAACTATAGGGAGAATCATGGGTCAGAAGGTCAAAAATACAAAGGAGAAAAAAGAAAAAAAAATCATCCAAGAAAGTGGCATAAGGTGATTCCACGAGAGGCAAGAAAGACTGAAAAGGACTAGTGAATGGATGTTGGACGTGCGGAGGTGACCATTATATGAGTATGTATCCGAAGAATCCAAACAAAACCACCAATCCCACTACCTAAATATATGTTGTCGTGGATAATCACTAAGCAAATCAATAGGCCCCACTGATAGAACTTCAAGGTAGACTTCTTAGCCAATCTATTTCTATTTTGATAGATTTAGGAGCCACAAAAAATTTCATTTCCTCCAATGTAATTCAAAAATGTAAAATTGATCATAAGAGTCTTAGTCGAGAGGAGATGGATGTTGAGTGTGGGTCGGGTAAGACACAAAAGATCAAATATTTCCTACGTGGAGCTGAAATTGACCTAGGCATTATAAGGACCAAGGTGGATCTATGGGTCGCTCTGTTAGGGTCTTATGACCTAATCCTTGGGATGGATTCATTCCAGAAGCACAAAGCCAAGTTAGATTGCTACAACAAGAGTATTGAATGTCTAGACAACCAATGGAGGTTATTTGTTCTTCAAGGAATTAGGAGGCCAATGGTGGTAAGAATGATCTCAACCATGCAAGTCAAGAGGGCAGTGAGAAAGGGAAGAAAAATTTATCTAGTAAAGGTAGAAGAGGGTAATGATGATCCCACGCCTAGCATTGAAGACCATCCCATCCTCCAGAAGTATTGTGATGTCTTTTCAAAGGAATTTCTAGGATTTCCTCCTAAGCAACAGATGGATTTCACAATAGATCTAGTTATGGGGGCTAAGCCTATCTCAAAAGGTCCCTATAGAATGAAAAGTGCTGAATTACAAGATCCCATGTATCATTTTTCTTCAATGTAGCCATTTTTTCATCCACTGCTTTCATCCAGAAATATACATCACTCATACCCATAGCTTCTCTAATAGTCCTAGGTTCATCAGTGTTAGTAATCAAAGAAAAAATGTAACTGGAATCCAACAATGAATAACCAAACCTTTCAGGAAAATATCTAAACCTATTTAAAGGTTGCGGCCTATCTCTAGTAGACCTCTTGAATTGTCGAGGTTGAGGTTCTTCTTCTTTAGAACTTTCATAGCTTGTCAAAATCTCCTCATCATCAAGTTCAACAAGAGGTTGTAGTTCTTCTCTCATTGAAGTAAATGGAATATGAACTACCTCCTATTTCTCCTCTTTCTTTAGCTACAACTCGATTATGGAAGGTTTCATCTCTTTGAAAATTACACTTCTGCTATAGAAAACCTTTTGGGTCTCTTGATCCCAAAGATTGTACCCCTTCACACCAACACCATAGCCGATGAAGATACACTTAACCACCTTGTTCTCCAACATAGACCTCTTCTCAATCAAAACATGAGCATAAGCTTCACAACCACATACTTTGAGATGTCTCAATAAAGGATTTTACTAGAACATGCCTCCATGGGTATCTTCTCAACAAGCACCAATATAGGATCTATTGATCAGATAACATGTAGTGGCTACTTCATCTCAACACTTCTGCTCAAGGCCAACACCACTCAACATACTCCTAGCTACCTCCATCAACATCCTATTAATCCTCTCTACAAATCCATTTTTCTATGGGGTGTATGGAGTTGTCTTATGTCTCTCAATCCCCCGTTCTTTATATAAATTTTCAAACTCTATCAAGAATATATGCCCACCATTGTCAGTCGTCAAGCATTTATTTTTTCTACTAGTTTGACTTTATACCAAGGCTTTAAACTCCTTAAACCAACTAAAGACTTTATCTTTACTTCTAAGAAAATAAATGAATGTTCTTCTACTATACTCATCTATGGAAGAAACAATATATAGATTTTCACAATGAAGGAACATTCATAGGACCAAACACATTTGCATGAACATAGTCCAAAACCCTAGAAGATATGAGAACTATAGTAAAAAGAAACACAGTGTTGCTTTCCATAAACACAATGTTTGCAAAAGTTGAACTCAAGATTGCAATCATCAAGGCCTTCAACAAGGCTCTAAGACCCTTCTCACTGATGTGACCAAGTTTTTGGTGCCATAACATTGTCTTCTTCACAGGAAACTTCATTTCCATGGAATGTGCACCCTTGGGTACCCAAAATTAATGACCATGAAATGTAGCTACAAAAGACTTTTTTTTTGTAGGATCTGACCATTAGGATGAAGAATCTAGAGACTTCTTATTTGGTGTATCAAAAGAACTATTGCACTGAACTGTACATGCATCCAACTTGTGCAAGGTGCTAATCTAAAAACCCTTATCCAACATCATAGCTCCTCTCATTGTCTTACATCCTCCACTCAAGAAAACAACTTGCACTCCCACATCATTTAGTTTACTTAGAGAAAGAAGGTTTCATGCCAAACCTGGGATGTGTAAGAAACCATCAACCCCCTTCATTCTTCCATTAGGAAATTTTACTTTGACTCTTTCATGACCAATGATCTTCAAGTGAGATTCATCACCCAAATACACCTTCCCACCATCGTACTCCTCATACTTTAAAAACCAACCTCTATTAGAGGTCATGTGGACAAAAGCACCCGAGTCTATCAATCACACATCTTTTGATGCATGGGTTGCCAAGGTTGTGACAAATGCATTTGCATCATCTTGAGAGGATTTGTCATAGTTAGAATTTGAGAAACTCTCTTTTTCTTTCTTTTTCTTCTCCTCTTTGCACTCTTTTCTAAAATGACCAGATTTTTCCTAGTTGCAACACTCAAAGTTTTCACCATTAAAATTCTTCATTTTGATTCTACTTGATGTGCTTGCCATCTTTTTCCTACAAAAAGGTTATGAAATATTCTTCTACAAAACTCCCACTAAAACAAAGATTAGCTCAAAAATCCCTTCAAACCCAACAATAGAATCAAAGCTAGCCAGGCTCTGATACCAACTAAAAGGATTCTAGGTAAGTGGAAGCAACTTCCTACACCAATCTAAGCAAAAGAGAGATGCAAAAATTTCATAAACACATTTAATTGTTACAGATTTAGATGCAAATACATATGATAAACAAATAAACAATGAAAATCATAACACAAAATTTTATGTGGGGAAAATCCTTTCAGGAAAAAACCCCCACTCTCCAAAACATGGCTCAATTATATTATTTAACAACAATAAACAAGTTACAATATAATTGTGAAGCTATGCTCTTGTAGGAGTCTTCACACTTCTTTTCAATTTTGGAGTAATTTCGGCAGCATAACGGTACTTTAACAAAACAACAACATACAACTCCAAAATACAAGTGATCAATATATAGGAGCTTACAATGCATTAATTAGATAATTCTAAAATTGAATGCCAAAGGCTAAAGATGCAACATGGAAAGCACCAAAAACACTATACATGCATAATGATAAGTTTCCAATTGTCACCGCATGCAATACTGCAACTATCAATTGTCACAAAGCCTGCACATGCAAAAGATGCACTTGCCAAAATATAACTACACTTCCAAAACTCACATTCCATGAAAACTCAACATGGAATATAAATTTCCTTCATGCACAACTTCACCTATAATTGCAACTTTCCAACTTGACTCCTCCTTGAAAATAGAAATTGCAAGTTGTGACTCACAAGGAAATCATGGATAATTATGAAATATAATTTCCATATTAAATAATTAAACATGCTACAAAAAAATCAAAGGTTGAGACACCTTTTTTCCAGCATTTATCACTTAAAAAATTAGATTTATTAAACTTTAAAATAAATAATATTATGTAAATTAAAATATTTACTCTCTATAAAACATTACATTGTCCCATTAAGTTAATCATCATATTTCCCTCAAAAATTTAAGCTTACATAACACCCAGTTTCTAAGTTAGATATTGTAGTGTGGAGATTATTAATATTTCAAAGGAGTTTGAATTATTTATTTTAGAAAAGCTAAAAAATTATAATAGTGCAGACTTAGTTTTCATAAATATTACATTTTTCAATAGTCAAATAGTTCGTAGTAAATTTATATCTCATCCCCACCAAAATAAATAAATAATTGTCTTACTTTTATTGACCAAAATTTAACAACCAATACAAATGCAATATCTCTTAAAAAAAAAATCCAAAAAAAAATCAAAATATAAGTCCAAAAGATTCCCAAGTTGTAAAGAAGTTAGAGAAGAATTTATGAAAATTTGAAACGACAAATAAATAATTTTCGAGGACAACATAAACCTAAAATTAGAAGTCTTTGAGGTTGATTTTTTAAAAAACTCCACGTGAATGTCTGTTAACAATTGTGGAAGACAAAATAATAGTTTGACTTGAAGGCCTTTTGATTCTCTCCACGTAAGCACTATATATTATTTCTTACCATATCTTTTCACTTGAGATTAATGAATACAATAAGTCATATTCTAATCATTATTATTTGTGCTATGTAATTTGTATGCTTAGTAATAAAAATTTGACTAATATTTGCTATATTAATTTTTGAAAGGAATTGGACAAAGATGTTTTTGTGTTATCTTTAAATACCTTGTTTTAATTATCTTATCAAGTTGGTCAAATATATTATTTTTTAGAAGGAGGAGATATTGTCAAGAAGAGGATTGGAAAATTAAGTTGTGTAGTGAAAGAAAGTGGGGAATTTTTTTCTCATCTCATAAATTTCTAAGCTTTTATTGGTCAGAAGTTGTGTAAATGAATTGTGATCTTTGATTGGATTATGAATTGTGATGTTTGATTGGATCATGAAATGTTAATAAAATAAATCAAGTCATCCATTTCAAGAAGACTAAGATTAGAAATGTAAAACACTTCCTAACAATCATTTTCCTAGAGCTTTCACTCAAGAATATAGTTTGAAAAAAATATTGTAAGGGATTTGTATAGGTAGATTCATAGATTAGGTTGTGGGTAAGCCAAATACTCAATGTGAAGTTGAATTCAATATATTCTTCAAACCATAGTTGTATAGATGATAGCAATACTATTCTAGTTCACACAATACTTTTACCTATTTTATACTTGTATTTTTGGAAGGGAAATAATCTGAATGCACTTCACACAATTATTATAAAGCCAACATGCATCATACATGAAGTAAACATGAAGCAAATATGAAGAAAAAAAAAACATAGAGAAAACATGAAGCAAACACAAGGAAAACATGAAGAAAACACAAGGAAAACATGATGCAAAAATGAGGAAAATATAAAGAAAACATAGAACAAACATGAAGCAAACACAAGGAAAACATGATGCAAACACAAAGAGTAAAAAGGCATGCACCAACAACTTTGGTATCTAAAATCCAAGTCAGAAAGGTAAGGAGACCTTAGTATGAAAGGCTGTCTAAATACCAAGTGCCATCCCTTAAATGCACAAACAAATAGAGGAATTCTAAAAATAATCAATACAAACATAGGAGGGTACATATAAATTTGGTATTAGCTTGTTGTGTTGCTATGGGTCATGCACATTACAAAGCCCACATGGACCACTGGCTAGAAAGTTATGTTATGCTAGGGGTCCCCTCGATGCAACCCTCTACTATTGCTAAAAAACCTTAGGTCAACCATTGATGAGGGTTGATAATTTGTTATAAGAAACACAAGATTGGATTAGATGTAGAAGCTTACCTTGGAATCTAAATTTTCTTAGTTAAACAAGAATGAAGTCCCAAGATACTTGATCCTAGGCCTTGAAGAGGTTAAGCTTGAAAAGTCATACCCTCCTTACTACTCTCATCTAAGGAGTTGAGAACTTCATGGGTTGACATAACATCTAAAATTTGGCAATTGGGAACAAACTCTATCTAATTTGGGAAAATCAGAGAAGAAAGTATAACTAAATTCTAAGCATAAGAAATTCAGAGAAAATTTTGTAGATCATGTTGCAAAGGCTAATTAGATGATAATTAGCCATAGAAGTCACCTCTTTGTTTTTAAGAATGAGAACTAGATAGGTAGTGTTCAACTATTTTAATAAGCATCCTAACCCAAAGAAATTATGCACACTAGTAGTAACATATTTACCAACAATGTCCCAATAGTCTTGAAAAAAACATGAATGGAAGTCATTGAGACCAAGAGCTATGAATGCATCAAAAGAGAAAGGGGAAACTTTAACTTCTTCTGATAGTTGTCTCACCATTTCATTATTTTCCTCCTATGAGATAACCATGGAAAAAAAATTAGCAACCTCTCATGCAAATCTTGAAATAATCTTCTACTACCACTGACATTATCCTTTGTAATCAATTTAATCTCATCTTCCTTTATGATTTTGTAATTTTTTTCTATGTCTAAGAGTATATTGATGAAAAAATTCATTTTTTTTGTCTCCCTCAGATAACCACTACACACAAGAATTTTATTTCCAGAAGATATCTCTATTCACAATCTTATGTCATTCCTCTTTATAGGTATTTTCTTGAATGCATACGATTTTATCAATTTGACCAATAGATCTATGAGTTCATGGATGAAGAGAAATTTTTAAGAGATTGAATCCTTTTTCTTAAAAATATTCTAAAATATTTTTTATTCCTTCCTTTGACCTTGTTCTTCATATTTTTTAGTTTTTGAGTTACCCTAAAAATGACTATACAACCAAGATCAATATCCCACCATTCTTTAATGCAGTTTCTAAAGTTAGCGTATGAAGGCCACATTATTTCATACCTAAAAGGGTAGGAACCTTTACATCTATAATCTCCCCAACTAAGGAGTGGACTATGGACATATTTATTTTTTGGGAGAGTAGAAATATACATATAGACATCAATATCCCAAGATCTAGAGATAGAAAACCTATCTAGTCTAACCTGAATGAGATTATGTCTCATTCTTCTATTAGTCCAAGCAAATGGAATCCCTTAATTAGAGCGGGCTTCTGGATTAAAATGTGCATGGGTTTCAATTGATGTTTTAGATCACACTCGGTGATCCATTAGCAGGAAGAGGAAAGAGTGAGATTGGATTGTAGATAAGAACTTAAAAAGGTGGGTGGTGAAGGAGAGGGAGAAAAAAAAATTATTAAAAAAGGGGGAAGAAAAAAGAGGAGATAATTGTTGGCATATGGATTTTGGTGTTGTCATTGATGGCAACCTAAGTCATTGATCCAGTCCACACTTCAGTATCTGACCATACCAGAAGACAAAGTGGAGAATAGGGTATCCAACTGAAGTTGAATCTGTCAACTTGTGGTTTGCATTACTAGCTTATCAGTTTTGGTTGTGGATCTCTGGGAAGGTTGTTGGGTATATGAAATGTGTTAGTCTCGAGTTTTGTGCTATCGCATCAAGTGGTGTATGGCCAACTTTGGTGGATGCACATTAAATGTTATTCATGATTTAGGCTGACAGTTGGAAGATATTTTCTATTCTATTGAAACCGGAAAATAGCGACCAAATTCTTGGTAGTGGATATATATATGAGATCTGTTAATTCATTTCAATGTGTGTGTGTGAGTATTCAATATGTGTTGATGTGTGTGCGAATATCAAAAAAGTAGTTGAGTGATTTTCTTTTGTGCAGAAGAGGATATTGTGAAGTGAATTAAGACAAAGTAGAGTGAAGTGCAAAATCAAACCGAAGGTCTAGAATATGATATATAAGCCTAACCGGAATTGTAATAAAAAATTTGTAGATGCTATTTTCTTAGTTCAACCTTTTATTGTAATTCAAATATTTTGTAAGGAATTGAGCCTTTCTGATTTTGAGTAGTGAGCTCTAGGCAGTGTTCTTGAATGCAAGCACATTCCCCATTTTGTAAAACACTTATATTTTGAGTACTCAAATTGTGGATTGACCTCCACTGTGGTTTTTCCCCTAATAGGGTTTCTGCATAAAAATTCTTGTGTTATGGTGTTGTGGCTTATTGTTCCATGTTCATGCATCTTTCTTTTGATTGAATGTTTTAGGCACTTGAGAGAATAGATTAATAAGGTTAAAAATTACACAACACTAATTCACCCCCCCTCTCAATGTCGCTTGAGTCCAACAATTGGTATCAAAGCTAAGTTCCTTGGAAGAAGTTTAATAGCTTGAGGTGGATATTTGAATGTTATGGACTCTGGTAGTCTTTAGCAGCAACTTTTGGTGGCACTTGATGATCTTGATCAGTCTAAAGCAGAAATCCAGGAATTGAGAGCAAATCTTAAGGATGTTGAGAAATTCATTCAAAAGTTGAAGGATTAGATTATTAAGTCTAGGGAGAAGAGAAAGGATCTATGTGATTAGATTAAGTAGAAAGAAAGAAAAAGCATGGATGATGCTCACCTGAATCAAACCTTGAAGGAAATAATTGAAGAATGTGAAAAACTTGCTAAAAATAATGCTACCCTAAAGCACGAGATGGAATCTATGACAATGAAGATGACTAAGGAGATTGAAGAAAGAAAGAAGAATGAGGAAAACATTCTCCAGTCCCTAAAAGAAAGATCTGATGAATGCAGCTGAATTAATGGAGAATTCATTCAGTTAGAGATTAAATTGCAACAATCTAGAAACGATGAAGAAGAGCTTGAAAAACATATTTTTATTCTCAGGGATGAACTCACTACTGAAAATGAATACAAGGAGAAGTTCAAAATTAGCTCAGTTAAGCTTAATGAGCTGACTCAAGGATAGAAGAATGTGAAGGACAAGCGAGGTCTTGGCTATGAAAAAGGAGAGAGTTTCATATCTAGACAAAGGAATTTTATGCAAGGTAATCAAATGAACAATGCAAAAAGGCATGTGGTAAGACAACCTAATGCTCAAAAGTTAAATGGGTATTGTTTTGATTACAATAAATTTGGTCATATGGCTCATTAATGTAGAAGCAAAATGAAATCAAGTTATTCATCATTTTCTAGTCAGTGTTTCAATTGCAATAAGTTTGGTCATAAGTCAATTGAATGCAAAATTATGTCTAGAAAGTTTGTCAATAGAAGTGTTAGATGTTATACTTGTGGAAGATTTGGGCATACTGCTAACCAATGCAGATTGAGAAGAAATCAATGGAGTAACTGGTTTGAACAAGGAAATGTTGTGTGTTTCAATTGCAACAAATATGGTCACATTGCAAGATTCTGCAGAAACAAGAATATGGATAGAAGAGGTTCGGTATACAAAGGAAAAAATATGCAGAAAGATGATAAAGGAAAAGGGAAAGTAACTATGGATGAAATAAGAGATCAGATGAAGAAGACATGGGTGAAGAATATTTCCTCTATTACAAGAAATGAGCCAACACCAGAACTTGCTTCTGGTAATTCCTTCGGGAATTAGTTTTAGGCCTTTGACCTAAGGGGAGTTGACAAGAAAATAGTTCAAACCCCCTGTCGGTAATTGACACTGAGATGTGGATGGATTCAGTGATTGTATTGATGATCTACAGATTTTACTGGAATAGTTGGAAAGGATGACATGCTGAGTTGAAGATCGACAAAAGAGTTATCTTTCGCAGACTAAGAAATAGGGTATCATAACACAAAATTTTATGTGGGAAAAATCCTTTTAGGAAAAAACCCCCACTCTCCAAAACATGGCTCAATTATATTACTTAGCAACAATAAACAAGTTACAATATAATTGCAAAGCTATACTCTTATAGGAGTCTTCACAGTTCTTTTCAATTTTGGAGTAATTTTGGCAACATAATGATACTTCAACAAAACAACAACATACAACTCCAAAATACAAGTGATCAATATATAGGATCTTATGTAATGCATTAATTAGATAATTCTGAAATTGAATGCCAAAGGATGAAGATGCAACATGGAAAGCGCCAAAAACACTACACATGCATAATGATAAGTTTCCAGTTGTCACCGCATGCAATACTACAACTATTAATTGTCACTAAACCTACACATGAAAAAGATGCACTTGCCAAAATATAACTACACTTCCAAAACTCACATTCCATGCAAACTCAACATGAAATATAAATTTCCTTCATGCACAACTTCACTTGTAATTGCAACTTTCCAACTTGACTCCTCCTCCAAAATAGAAACTACAAGTTGTGACTCACAAGGAAATCATGGATAATTATGAAATATAATTTCCATATTAAATAATTAAACATGCTACGAAAAAATAAAAGGTTGAGACACCTTTTTTCCAACATTTATCACTTAAAAATTTAGATTTATTAAACTTAAAAATAAATAATATTATGTAAATTAAAATATTTACACTCTATAAAATATTACGTTGTCCCATTAAGTTAATCCTCATATTTCTCCCAAAAAATTTAAGCTTACATAATACCCGGTTTCTAAGTTAGATATTGTAGTGTGGAAATTATTAATATTTCAAAGGAGTGAATTATTTATTTTAGAAAACCAAAAAAAAAAAAATACTGCAGACGTAATTTTCTTAAATATTACATTTTTCAATAGTCAAATAGTTCATAGTAAATTTATATCTCGTCTCCACCAAAATAAATAAATAATTGTCTTACTTTTATTGACCAAAATTTAATAACCAATACAAATACAATATCTATATGTCAAATCAAACGTTCCTATCAAAACAAAATCCAAAAAATATCAAAATATACGTCAAAAAGATACCCATGTTGTAAAGAAGTTAGACAAGAATTTATGAAATTTTGAAACGACATAAACCTAAAATTTTGAGATTTTTTTTAAAAAAATGTTGAATACCTGTACACTTCTCCACGTGAATGTTTGTTAAACAATTGTGGAAGACAAAATAATAGTTTGACTTGAAGGCCTTTTGAGATTAATCTACGTAAGCACCATATATTATTTCTTACCATATCTTTCACTTGAGACTAATGAATATAATTATGTAATCATTATTATTTGTTTTTTATGTTTGTATTTTGAATTGGTGAAATTTTATGTAGAGATTGATTGTACCAGGTGACAGAGGATATCAGATTTGTGTTATGTAATTTGTACGCTTAGTAATAAAAATTGGACTTATATTTGCTTTATTAATTTTTTAAAGGAATTGGACAGGATGTTTTTGTGTTATCTTTAAATATCTTGTTTTAATTATCTTATCAAGTTGTCAAATATATTATTTTTTAGAAGACAGAGACATCATCAAGAAGAGGATTGGAAGAAATTAGCAAATTTGGCTAAAAGGATAATTGTTACGGAAAATTATGTTGTGTACTAAAAGAAAGTGGGGAAAAAATTTCCCACCTAATACATTTTTAAGCTTTTATTGGTCAAAAGTCTTGTAAATGGAAAATTGTGAACTTTGATTGGATCATGAATTGTGATGTTTGATTGGATTATGAAGTGTTAGTAAAATAAACCAAGTCATCCATTTCAAGAAGACTAAGATTAGAAATGTAAAACACTTCCTGACAATCATTTTCCTAGAGTTTTTATTCAAGAATATAGTTTGAAAAAAATAGTGTAAGGGATTTGTATAGGTAGATTCATAGATTAGGTTGCCAGTGATCCAAATACTCAATGTGAAGTTGAATTCAATATATTCTTCAAACCATAGTTGTATAGATGATAGCAATACTATTAGTTCAAGTAAGGGTTAGATATATAACTTCTTATATATGAATATATTGATTTCAAAATTGCTAGTGTCTTTTATACATAATTTTGGGATTGTCATCTATATTTAAGTCATGGTTTCATAATCATCATCTACATAAGCAACAATTTCATAATTATTCTTACTCTATTAATCGTGTTGAAATCCTTTCTAATATGTAACATATATTTAAAATAATTTACCACAAATAAAATAGTAATATCAAACATATATGTAATTTGAGGCTATATATTCTTTTATATTATAAGTTTTATATTTTAAAATAGATATAAAAGAAGAAACCTAAGTTATTTTGGGTTGTAGAAGGAAGTGGCAAGTGAGGAGTTAGCTACTTTTTGTATTGTTAAGGAAAGTCCACATTTTAAAATAAAATTATATTAGTCTTCAATTTCATTGGTATTATGCATAATTTATGAATTTGCACACTTCATTTTGCTTTTAGGTTTGTCCAATAAAGAGAATTTGAGTATGTAGTTTTTAAGTATTAATTTTAGAAGTAACTTTTATTGTTCAAGTTAATAAAGTTGAAAATTTAAATTTGTTTGATTAAATGAATGTTTTTTTTTTATATTTAAATTAATATTCTATTTTTTAATTTTTAAAAAGTTCATTTTGTCTTTTCGAAAGAAAGTTTAAAATTTTATATAGGTGAAAGTTTAGTGAATTAGGTTGTTTTTTTTTGCTAAGTAAAAAGTTGGGTAGGGCCAACACCCATATATATTAATAAATAAAATAGTACATATGCGAAGGAATTACAAAACTATAGGCTAATTTTCCATGGCCTGCAAACCATTTCACTTCCACCATAACGACATTCCCCCAGCTACAAAGACTACCAATCCTTACTACTTTATGATGGCTAACCAAACTACAATCCTCCACAGCTTATCTCCAACACACTAGCTCTCCACCACCAACACAACCTTAACCATGACCGGTACCAGAGATGGCACGCTTTGACAACTCATCCGCCAATGTATTCCCTTCCCTATAAATATGGCTTATCTGAAAATCCTCCAACTCCTCAATGAAGGTCCTGATGATAGCCAACCACCTGCTGATCTTCCAATTAGGGGCTGAGTTTTGTCTGATTGCATTCACAATGATCAGTGAATCCCCTTCTAGATGAATTCTCCTTGCTCCTAATTCCTTACCCAATTCCAGTTCTTTCAGTGCTGCTCTGATTTCAGCGATGTTGTTAGTAGCTTCACCAATAAACTCCACTCGTTTTGCTAGGATCTTCCCCTCAACATCCCGCACCACACATCCAATACCACTCGGACCTGGGTTCCCATTCGACGCTCCATCAAAATTGATCTTCACCCATCTTGAGCACGAGGCACACCATTTAACTCCATTTCGCGGATTGCCTGGCTGTGCCATTGGCTTAGCACCTACCAATTTTGGAATCATAAGCCCCTTGAATTCTTTAACCAATTCATTGTCCCTGTTAGAAAAGGTGCTATGCTTTACATTCACTAATCTTACTGCCGAATTCACAACTTCCATGATGGAGACTTTGATCTTCTTAACCAACTGCTCTATGGGAATCATCTGATCTTTAAAAATCCTTCGGTTATGTTCTTTCCAGATTTCCCAGATGACAATTGAGGGAGCAATTTGCCAGATGCAACTGAAGAAATCTTGCTTCCTACTGCTTGGCCAGCTAACAAACTAATCTGCCAACTCCTATGGTCGAGGGGAAGAGAAATTTAATTTGGATTGAAGGAAGTTCCAGCAATACCTTGCATGAGGACATGACAAAAGGAGGTGGTTTGCGTCTTCGTCATGGTGTTTACACAGAGGACATCTGCCTGGACCAATGATGCCAGCTTTAGCTAGACGATCTTGCGTAAGAATTTTATTTTGGATAGCCAGCCATGAGAAGACACCAGCCTTGGGCAGAACGTGCTTTCCCCACAGTAAATCTTTTGGCCAATGATTATCTTCGACAACTACTTCCCCAACCTTGTATCCTAATTTGACACTATATTCCCCCACTAGCGAAGCACACCACCTAATCCAATCCACTGCATCTGAAGCCGCCCAGGTTCTATGTTGTAGAATCTCTGCCAAAACCACCTTTTGGGCCTAGGGTGCGTTTAGCACTTCTAATGACTTCCACTGCCACTTTAGTACCCCACGTTCCCTTGAAAATGACCCATAATTACACACCTCCCTGCCCCATACTCGCTTTGATTCTCTTCGGATCTCAGCCAGATGAGGGAGGGACATCAGGGCAGGATGTCCCTCCCATGAGTCCTCCCAGAACGCAACCCTCCTGCCATTATTTAATTGCCATGTGATGTGCTTAGAAATGATGCATCTACAATCCAAAATAAAGTTCCAGATCACTAACCCCCTTGGTGGGTCTTGGACAGTGAAGATTCGAATGTCCTCATCTGAGTCAAGATATTTCTTTCACAATATTTGGACCCATTGTTGGTTCCTATTCCGATACAAATTCCAGACGAGCTTCGCACCCATGGCCATATTCATTAGATGCAGTTGCTTGACACCTGCCCCCTTTGCTCCAATTAGTTTACAGACCTTTCCCCATGCCATGAGCGGAAATTTTTGAGATTCCCCAGTGCCACTCCAAAAAAATCTTCTCATGATTTGAATCAAACTATCTTCTACTGACATAGGAAGCTTCAAACAAGACATAGAATATATCAGAATGGCGGAGAGAACTTTGAGCATCATTACTCTACCAGCTGAGGAGAGCCACTTCCCCTTCTAGCCTTCCAATCTCTTCCTGTAGCTGTTTAATAAGGGTTCCCAATAGCTGACTTTATTGATTCCAGAGAAAAGTGGCATTCCTAAAAACCTGCCAGGGAAGTTGGCATTTTTCAAACCAAGAATTCTAACTAGATCCCCTTGAAGCCTCGGTTGTACATTCAGAAAGAATACTTCTGACTTGCACTAGTTCACACTCTGTCCAGAGGCCAGACTGTATTCATCCAATAGATTCTTAATGCACCTGGCTTTTGTTCTGGAAGCCTCGCCAAATAGGATGGTGTCATCATCAAATTGATGATGAGTCACCCTATCCAAATCAGGGGTGACCTCGATGCCTTTCCAATTGCCTTCCATCCTTAACTGAGAGATGCTCCTGCCAAGTGCTTCCACCATGATGATAAAGAGGAAGGGTGATAGGGGGTCACCCTGTCTAATTCCATTAGAGGACTCAAAGAAACCATGTGCAGAGCCATTCACAATCACTGAAAATTTGAGTGAATTGATGCAGCCTTGTACCCAGTCGACCCAATCTTGTTTGAATCCAAATTTCTTCAAAACATCCACCATAAATTGACAGTCCACCAAATCGTATGCCTTAAGGATGTCGAGCTTAATGATCATGCTAGGAGCCCTTTCTTTTCTAGCCGTATGAATAGTTTCATGTGCAACAATGATGCCTTCAAAGATAGATATGCCAGGAGAAAAACCGCTTTGCTCTTCTAAAATGATTTTCTTTAGGATTTTCTTAAGCCTGTTGGCAATTATCTTAGTTGTGATTTTGTAGATGGTGTTGCATAGGGAAATTGGCCTGTAATTTTTGGACGCATTTTGGGTCTTTCTTCTTGGGGATGAGTGCAATGAAAGTGTGATTAAAAGCCCCCAACATTGTTGCTTTTTTCCTTGACTCCTCAACCGCCAAATGTACATCTGACCCAATGATATCCCAGAAGGCTTGAAAGAATCTGGCTGAGAAACCATTTGGTCCAGGGGCCTTGTTAGCCCCCAACTGGAATGTGGCCCGTTTCACTTCTTCCAGACTGATTGGCTCATATAGTATTAAGTTGTCTGCATCATTGACCAAGGCTGGGATTCGGTCCAAAAAGAGCTCCCTCACCCTTCTATTGTCCCCGATTGCTCTATTGAGAATTGTTTGAAAGTAGTGGACTGCGGCTTGATTCACTTCTTCTGTGCTTTGTGTGGTCGACCCATCCTCCTTCACTACCTCCAGTATGCTTCTCCGAGTCTTGTTAGTGTTCGCAGTCCTATGGAAGAATTTGGTATTCTTGTCGCCTTCCTTTAGCCACACTTCCCTTGACTTCTATCTCCAAAAGATCTCCTCCCTAGCCAAAATCTCTTTTAGCTCTGCCTTAAGTTGTAGTTCCAAGTCAAAGTCTGCCCCATCCATTCCTTTCTCTATGACTTTTTCATTCAGCTTGGATAGCTCACCTTCAACATGTACTTTACTTAAGAAAATGTTACCAAACTACTCCCTATTCCAATCCTTCAATTTATTCTTGATGTGTGCCATTTTTTGTCTGAGAGAAAACATACAAGTGTGATTGCCCCCCTACACTTCTTTCCACCAAGTCTTCATTAGCTCATGTAGGGATGGATCCCTAAGCCACATGTGCTCAAATTTAAAAGGGATGCCGCCCTTAGGGACCTCTGGCTTTAAGTACAACTAGACTGGGAAGTGATCAGATCCGGTGAAAGGAAGAATGCTAGCTTCAAATGTGTTTGCCGAAGGTCCCCAATCTCTAGCTAATAGGAATCTATCTAATTTTTCTGCAATGTGAGTAAATCCTTTCCTCCTATTCGTCCATGTATATTTCCCATTCTTCGTTTGCACCTCTCTTAACCTCCCGAACTCCACAAAGGATTGGAAATCTGATTGTACCTTCGACAAAGATTGAATACCACCCAACTTTTTAGTATTATCCAAAGTTGCGTTGAAGTCTCCACCAATAACAAATTGTGCACCAGCCTGCAGCTGTATCCATGCCCAGATCTCTAACTACAACTCCCTTTTTCGCATTAGTAGCTATTGGTCCATAAACATTCACAACTATTATAAACTTGTTTTGACTCAGAATCCTACATCTGACTGCCAACTAGTTTTTCTTTTCCATTAGAGTCGTACATTGAATGAAGAGGGGATTCCACAGCACTCCTAAACCTCTAGAAGCCCCAACTGACTCCACAAAGACTCCTTCCCATTGCTTCCAATTTCTCATTTTATTTCCTATCTCCTGACCTTCCCATTTGGTTTCCTGTAGCATAATTATGTCTGCCTTACTTTGATCTAATTGGCGCCTGACCATGCGCCATTTGCTAGGGGCGTTTAGGCCCCTAGCATTCCATCTGATAACCTTCATGGCTCTGTAGGAGGGGCTATCTCCCTTCCGCTTCTTAGTTTCCTTTGGCCTTTAGCGCTGGTAGCCATTTCCAGTTTGGCTTTGTTAGATTTAGGACCCCTCTTCCTTTTGGTCATGGTCATTGGATGTTTCAATTTCGATTGGGTCTGCTCTAAGGTCCTTTCCTCAAAAAGGCTTTCTTGCTCATGACCAGGGCCTTCCTCCTCCTCCGAGTCTAAATCACTGTCTTCCAGGTTCTCAAAGGTCTCAGCTGGATTGTGATCTTCCTCACCAGCAGACATCCCATAGATTTCATCCCTATTGCAATCCTCTACTCTTTGATTCAAATCCATTGTCTTTGCCCAGAGGGAGTTCGGGTCTTTGTCTGGCCCAGCATCCTAATCATCCACCGCCCCTTGCATTTCTTCTATTATGGCTACTTCCAAAATAACTGCTCCAACTTCTTGTGATTTGTACTTCTCCTGCATTGTTCCAGTTGCTTCTTTATCTAATATGGATTTTTCTGTTGGGTCCATGGCAACCTCCCATACCCCTTCTACTGTTGGCTCGGTCTCTCCACCGCTCATTTCCATTATTGTCAGAGAGAGGTTGTAGCCTGGATCATATCCCCTCTCTGTCCACCCGCTGGGAGACCAGAGTTCCGCAATAGGATCATACATCTATTGTTCAACATGCTTAGGCATGGTTTCTGGATTAATGGGTATTGCTTCTACCCCGACCTGAAAAGATTTTAAGAATATTTATTGGCCTTGTCCACTTTAACCATACCATTGCATTCTAGATGTTCGTGCCTTATGGATTTGCACATAGGACATAGGGACAGATGATCTTCTCTTTCAACCTTCAGTCGACATGGTCCTGCAGCAGTGGGAATTTCTATTTCCGAAGGCAGACTATGTTGCAGATTCACTCCCAAGCACATTCTGATGTATGCACCCCTGCTTATTTCAATTAGGACTTCATCTATTGATCTCACCGTTCCTAGATGGCTCCCCATTAATTTTAGCAGCCCTAGTTCCCAAAATTCGGAAGGCATTTCATAAATTCTGATCCAGATCGGACCTTCCTGGATGGTGTGCCTCCATGGATTGAAATTAGGGTACCAATCAATCAGATGAAATCCAACGCTCTTCAAGTAATACTGTTCACTGTTGAGGGCTTTCCATTTCTCCTCTGTTGCTCAAAAAATGATTAGGAAGTAGTCATTAGCCAAAGCACCGATTTCAACACTATTGCCCCATTTCTCAAAACACCGGTTTTTGACTTCCCCTGATCCACCGATTCCACCCCCCCATTTGATGAAGATCCCTAATTGTTTTAATTTGTTTGCTTCGAATTTAATCCTCTGGGGATCTATAGGAATTTGTAGTGGAGGAACAGGGTTATCAAGTCTACCGGGGGGCTTTAGACTTCTGTGATCATTTTTGCCATCCTCTCGGTCCCACATTTGTCTCCCCCTTTCCTGCGTCTTTCGTTCCCCAACCCTATCGGTATTGTCCAAGTTCCTATTGTCACGTAGACACTCTGACATTGGCCAGTTTTTCAACTTGGTGGACCAAGGCCTGCCATTGCGCCTATCGTCTGGGCTCCATTTTTCAACATTCTACATTCTTGATCCTGTGGTCTTATGGGTGTTCCTCCGATCTGTTTGACGGCCTCTCAGACAAATCCATGGTGGTCTAGATGACCTGCTCCCCTGCCAAGAGTTGTTGCCATCATTCCAGCCCTTCACACCAGTCCTTCCTCTTGAGCGACTCTGGTAAGCGGGATGGCATTTGTCTACCCACACGTCGTTCGTATGCACCCACTGTGGTACATGCCCTCTGCTCATCTCCGGCCTTTGTAACACTATTTTTCCCCTGCCATTCGCTGGTGCGCTATGTCCCTGCTCTCCATTCGCAAATCACGCGCTCCTGATTCGGCTCCATTATATTATACCTCCCTTAGTGAATTACGTTGTTATTTTTTAAAATATATATTTTTTATTTTTGCATCTTTAATTGAGCATTTTATTTAGTTGATGGTGATTGTTATTCATATTAAAATAATTCTAGATTGGTTCAATTATCTTCTAATTCTTTCAAAAAATATTACAATATTAAACTTCACTTGACTGTACAAAATAAGTAGTTTACTAAAATATTGAACAATCATTTTTTTCTCTAAAAACTTAACATTTCTTTGAATATTTTCAAAATTGTAGATTCTTCTTTCCATATTGCAGTCTAATTCAATGGTAATTTAAATCAATTTGAAATATTTAAATAAGATTATGTCTCTTAAAAAGTATTATTACAATTGAAGATTTATAATTTAATTAGTACCACCTTATCTTTTCAATATTAATTGTGAGCTTGTGGTTTTTACAAAAAAATTGGAAAGTTTTGAATTATTTTTAAAGTACATTTTTACGTATAATATAGTTAATATAAATTGAGCACATTGCTAATTATTCTATTTTATCTTATTAGAAATATAAGAATTTTTTACAATACTTTTACCTATTTTACACTTGTAATTTTGGAAGGGAAATAATTTGAATGCACTTCACACAATTATTATAAAGCCAACATGTATCATACATGAAGTAAACATGAAGCAAATATGAAGAAAAAAAAAACATAGAGAAAACATGAAGCAAACACAAGGAAAACATGAAGAAAACACAAGGAAAACATGATGCAAACATGAGGAAAATATAAAGAAAACATAGAAAAAACATGAAGCAAACACAAGGAAAACATGATGCAAACACAAAGAGTAAAAAGGCATGCAACAACAACTTTAGTATCTAAAATCCAAGTCAGCAAGATAGGAAGACCGTAGTATGAAAGGTTGTCTGAATACCAAGTGTCATCCCTTAAATGCACAAACAAATAGAGGAATTCTAAAAGTAATCAATACAAACATAAGAGGGTACATATAAAGTTGGTATTAGCTTGTTGTGTTGCTATGGGTCATGCACATTACAAAGCCCCCATGGACCACTGGCTAGAAAGTTATGTTATGCTAGGGTCCCCTCGATGCAACCCTCTACTATTGCTAAAAAACCTTAGGTCAACCATTAATGAGGGTTGAGAATTTTTTATAAGAAACACAAGATTGGATTAGATGTAGAAGCTTACCTTGGAATCTAAATTTTCTTAGTTAAACAAGAATGAATTCCCAAGATACTTGATCCTAGGCCTTGAAGAGGTTAAGCTTGAAAAGTCATACCCTCCTTACTACTCTCATCTAAGGAATTGAAAAATTCATGGGTTGACATAACATCTAAAATTTGGCAATTGGGAACAAACTCTCTAATTTGGGAAAATCATAGAAGAAAGTATAACTAAATTCTAAGCATAAGAAATTTAGAGAAAATTTTGTAGATCATGTTGCAAAGGCTAATTAGATGATAATTAGCCATAGAAGTCACCTCTTTATTTTTAACAATGATAACTAGATAGGTAGTGTTCAACTATTTTAATAAGTATCCTAACCCAAAGAAATCATGCACACTAGTAGTAACATATTTACCAACAATGTCCCAATAGTCTTGAAAAAAATATGAATGAAAGTCATTGAGACCAAGAGCTATGAATGCATCAAAGGTAAGGTGTTTGTTTACCATTTCACACAGAGATGATAATGGAAGATCAATTTTTGATCTTTCGCAGTTATTGAAAGATCAATTGATGGAGAGCGTGCAATTGACAAAGGGAGGCGATTACCCTTTTGGGTTTTGGTGCACAGGGGTATGTGTAGGATCATCATGGAAAATAGGCCTAGAGTGGCAAAAAATTGAGAGAAAAATACGAGTTAGGAAACTTGATGTAAAAGTTTGAATAAGTTATCTATATTATATAAAAAATATGTAAGAATATAATTTGTAGCAAATTCAATGTAGTTTCTAAACTACTAGGTTTTGTTTTTAAAAAATAATCTATTTGGTGAAAATTTGAAATTTCAATCACGGTGGTACTTAAATTCGAGGGAAAAAAGAGTAGATTAATGCAATGACCACCTAACCCAATAATATTTTTTATAAGATTGCAGATATAAGTAGGGCGCATGTCAGATGTGATACATATTTTTTTGTAACTTTTTCCAAGTAAATAATTAATTATGAATTTTTTATTACAACTTTTAAAAAATATAAAAACTCGTATGTCTGACCACCTTAACTTGGTCAAAACTTCATGAAATCCATTTTTTCTTTTTTTAATCCTATAGTATGCAAAACATAGAATGTGACGCATGTTTTAGATTCATTTTTTCTTTTTTTAATCCTATAGTATGCGAAACATAGAAATTTTTAAACTCTATCAAGAAAATCTCACCACCATTGTAAGTCCTCATGCATTTAATTTTTCTACTAGTTTGATTTTATACCAAGGCTTTAAACTCCTTAAACTGGAACTAAAGACTTTATCTTTACTTCTGAGAAAATAAATGAATGTTCTTCCATTGTACTCATCTATGAAAGAAACACTATATATAGATTTTGACAATGAACATTCATAGGACCAAACACATTTGCATGAACATAGTCCAAAACCCCAGAAGATATGAGAACTAGAGTAAAAAGAAACACGGTGTTGTTTTCCATAAAAACAATGTTTGCAAAAGTTGAACTCAAGATTGTAATCATCAAGGCCTTCAACAAGGCTCTTATATATCAAGGCTCTAAGACCCTTCTCACTGATGTGACCAAGTTTTTGGTGCCATAATATTGTCTTCTCCAAAGAAAACTTCATTTCCATGGAATGAGCACCCTTGGGTACCCAAAATGCGTGACCATCAAATGTAGCTACAACAAACTTATTTTTTGTAGGATCTAACAGTTAGGATGAAGAATCTAGATATTTCTTCTTTGGTGTATCAGAAGAACTATTGCTCTGAACTATGCATGCATCCAACTTGTACAAGTTGCTAATTTGAAAACCCTTATCCAACATCATAGCTCCTCTTATTGTCTTACATCCTCCACTTGAGAAAACAACTTGCACTCCCACATAATTTAGTTTACTTAGAGAAAGTAGGTTTCATACCAAACCTGGGATGCATAAGAAACCATCAACCCCCTTCATTCTTCCATCGAGGAATTTAATTTTGACTCTTTCATGACCAACAATCTTCAAGTGAGATTCATCACCCAAATACACCTTCCCACCATCATACTCCTCATACTTTGAAAACCAACCTCTATTAGAGGTCATGTGGACAGAAGCACCTGAGTCTATCAATCACACATCTTCTGATGCATGGGTTGCCAAGGTTGCGACAAATGCATTTGCATCATCTTGAGAGGATTTGTCACAATCAGAATTTGAGAAACTCTCTTTTTCTTTCTTTTTCTTCTCTTCTTTGCACTCTTTTCTAAAATGACTAGATTTTTCATAGTTCCAACACTTGAAGCTTCCACCATTAAACTTCTTCATTTCGATTCTACTTGATGTGCTTGCCATCTTTTTTCTATGAAAAGGTCATGAAATATTCTTCGACAAAACTCCCACTGAAACAAAAATCAGCTCAAAAATCCCTTCAAACCCAACAACATAATCAAAGCTAGCTTGGCTCTGATACCAACTAAAAGGATTCCAGGTAAGGGGAAGCAACTTCCTACACCAATCTAAGCAAAAGAGAGATGCAAAAATTTCATAAACACATTAAATTGTTACAAATTTAGATGCAAATACATATGATAAACAAATAAACAATGAAAATCATAACATGAAATTTTATGTGGGGAAAATCCTTTAAGGAAAAAACCCCCACTCTCCAAAACATGGCTCAATTATATTACTTAGCAACAATAAACAAGTTACAATATAATTGCAAAGTTATGCTCTTGTAGGAGTCTTCACACTTCTTCTCAATTTTGGAGTAATTTCGGCAACATAATGGTGCTTCAACAAAACAACAACAAACTCCAAAATACAAATGATCAATATATAGGAGCTTACAATGCATTAATTAGATAATTCTAAATTTGAATGCCAAAGGCTGAAGATGTAACATGGAAAGCGCCAAAAACACTACACATGCATAATGATAAGTTTCCAATTGTCACTGCATGCAATACTGCAACTATCAATTG